>VUQK01032140.1:0-15782 GCA_015106715.1 Bujurquina vittata
TGACCCTGAGTTGGATCAGCAAAGGAAAAGGGATGGATGGATGGATGGATGGATGGATGGATGGATGGAGGGATGGAGGGATGGATGGATGGATAGATGGAGGGATGGATGGATGGAGGGATGGAGGGATGGATGGAGGGATGGATGGATGGATGGAGGGAGGGATGGATGGATGGATGGATGGATGGATGGATGGATGGATGGATGGATGGATGGATGGATGGAGGGATGGATGGATGGAGGGAGGGATGGATGGATGGAGGGATGGATGGATGGAGGGAGGGATGGATGGATGGAGGGAGGGATGGATGGATGGAGGGATGGATGGATGGAGGGATGGATGGATGGATGGAGGGAGGGAGGGATGGATGATGGAGGGAGGGAGGATGGATGGAGGGAGGGATGGATGGATGGAGGGATGGATGGAGGGAGGGAGGGATGGATGGATGGAGGGACAGGCGGATGATATTTGATGATGTTTTTGCTGATGTTAGATACTGATGCTTTTGGACAAGCAGGTGTCATGAGAGCATACAATGAAGAGAAGACATTCTGACCAACCTGCAGGTCCTTGGTGGAGATTTTAGAGACTACCACTTTCTCCACTTCATAGTGAAATAGAGCAGACAGCTATAGAAGTAAGCATTCATCAGCACAAAACTGTATGAGGTCATTAGGGGTTATTTTAGCCACACACTTTGTTACAGTATTCGGGCACAGTTTTGTGTAGTATTTCGATGGTAACTTCAGCTTTTATGTTCTGCACACCTTCATCCAAATGCATCCTTGTTTTGAACCTTCTTACTGATATTCCACCCCGACTCCTACTGATACTAACCCATATTTGTCTGCAGTTGTTGCATTAGTTAACAAAGCA
The DNA here is from genome assembly GCA_015106715.1 of Bujurquina vittata. Classification (NCBI taxonomy): domain Eukaryota; kingdom Metazoa; phylum Chordata; class Actinopteri; order Cichliformes; family Cichlidae; genus Bujurquina; species Bujurquina vittata. Next base: position 878 of record VUQK01032140.1, read on the forward strand.
GCCACAGGACACGCCCCAAGCTCAACGCTCACTGACTGAGTGCTGCAATCTCCAGTTTAGGATGCTGCTGCAGGCTGATTTGCCAGCAGCTGCGGGGAGTTCATGTATCATCCGTGATGTGCAGCATTAAGCTTTCTAACTGTGCAGTGCAGACGTGGACGACAAAACAGTGACGACTGAAAACTGATGATCAGACTCTGATATAATCCTTTGTTTTCTTTTGGCTCAGTTACTTGTTCTCACATTGCTGCTGAAAATCTGATCTCTGCATGTGACATGGATGCACTTTCACAAAAGCTGGACATGCATGTGATATAATATGTATTCTTGCTTCAATGAACACAGTCCAGCAGTGAAGTGAAACTAACTTAAAAATAATTAAAACCTCTCACTGCAGTAATTGTCTGAAAAAAATTCCTGTGGTCCCCTTTCCTGTCTAAGCCAACTCTCTCTCTCTCTCTCTCAATAATTAATGTTAAAAAATAAGCCCACCATGCAACCACATGAAAACAAATGCCTTACTTATCCCTCTCCATATTGCACTGTATTATACTGCATCAATTATTGCTGCTTGCAATAATCACGTGATATGTTTTGCAGCATTTAGTGTGGTGACAGTATGATAAAAACTGTCCAGTCTATTTGTCCCAGCTATTAGAGTTCTGTATTGTTTGGCTGACGGCAGCATTTCAAATAGATTGTGTGTGTGTGACTTGTCTCTCAGTTTACCTTTGTGAGGCAGCAGCAACGATGAGATGCCTGAGCAGAGACCCTGAGGTTGGGACATAGCGCTGAGCATGACCTTAAAGAAACATCGTAGAAAAATCCATACCAAGCCTGAAGCTGAGCTTTGGGAGGTATGTATATCCAAGGATGCTAAGACTGATTAATTAGAGGTCTGGCTGAGGACAATAGAAATGTTGATCTGCTAATGGTGCGAGGTGAAAATTTAAGAAACCACCAAAGTTTTCATGTTGATCGTGAGGGCAAATGTCAAGAGATCAATTACAACAAACCGCTGGGAGCTGTCCAACGATCACCAAGTCGATTTGGCTTCATCCTCTGGAGATCGCCAACGTCTGAAAATTTTGCAGCAATTCATAATAGCTGTTGAGATAAGTGATTGTGGACCGACTATAAGCAAGAAAGCAACATCCGTTTTAAGACCTAATCATTTTTAGATCCACTTCGGAGTCTTTCAAGGCTATCTGATTGCGTGTCATCTTCCAGCTGGTGCTGAAATCGAAGCAAAAGTAAATGTTTAAGTGGTTCTTTTTCCCTTGTCATTGTATTTGCCTCCTCCAGCCTCAAATGGGAAACTGGCAAGAGCCTCCAGATGCTTCGTGTTTTACTGGCAAGCAAGCGCATCCACTCAGGGCCCAGCTCATTTGCCAGATGCCTTTTAGATGAGGTAATACCCAACAATTCAATCTGCCTTATCATCCCACAGCAGCAGGATCATTTATTGATCAAACCCTCTTCAGAAACGGCTGCTGTGATTATGCTATATAAGAATCGAATGAGAAAGGCAATTTTCTGGTGTTGACAGAAAGAGGCACTTGTTGAAAGACTGTAGCCTGGGGAGAAATAACATTTTCAAACTAATTACCGTCCACCTAAAAGCGTAAACATGACTTGACTTGAAAATGCTGCGGGGGATCCTGCACATTCAGGGGCTGTGGACGGGAAGACTTCCATCCATTGTGGTTGGTGCATATAAACAACGAAGCCTTTTCCTGTGGGATTAATCCTGCAAGAAGCCTGAAATACAGTTTTTTCTTCAGTCATGGTTTTTGAATAAAAGGAGAGCATTCTGGTTCAGCTTAATTCAGCTATTGTAATCATCCTGAACTGCAGGTCAGTTGAATTCATTAATTAAGAACCCTTTTTCAGGTTTTTTGATCAAGAATCTGCTCCACATTATATTACCCCACCACCCCTGTAAATTATGATACAGCAGATACTAAAAAGGAACACATTTTAGTAACACACAAATGCATCTCATGAGTTTCAAAGTAAAAGACCCAAATGCAGGAATTTCTGCCCCAAGGCAGACCCAAGACATGCTGGGGAGATTATATGTCCAAGTTGGCTTGAGAACACTATTTTGTTCCCTGGATGCACTGGAGGAGGTGGGCGCGGGAACGAGGTCTGTGCACCTCTGCTTAGACTTCTGCGCCCACACGGACACGGATAAGTGGATAAAATGGAATGAAAATTAACTTTGGGCACTTTAGGGCATAAATGCCACCGCTGATTTGAGTACTGTTACTGACCATGTCCATCCCTTTATGGCCACAGTGTGCTCGTCTCCTGATTGCTGCTTCCAGCAGGATAACATGTCACAAAGCTCAAATCATTTCAAACTGGATTCTTTAACATGACAATGAGTTCACTGCGCTCAAATGACCTCCTCGGTCCAACAGAACTCCTTTAGGATATGGTGGAACGGAAAATTCCCATCATGGACGTGCAGCTGACAAAACTGCAGCAGCAGCGTGATGGCGACATGGCACCAAATTTCAGCTCAGACTTTTGGACATTTAAGCCTCACGAGTATCGTAGTTCTGATCATTCTTTTAACACACCACTACAAGAAAAAACGAAACAAAAGCACGGATCCATCGCTTCCCAGTGGCCCTCTGGATTAGCTTAAAGCAGAAACAACGAATATCTGAACCTTCTATTGTGGACTTTCACGTTAAACGTGATCACAGTTTTTGAAACTGCAACATTACTAAAAATGTGTGTCTGTGAGAAAGGCGACTTTCCTGAACTGGCCTTATGAGCATTTTTAAAGAAAGTTTTTAAATGAAAACAATGAGACACAGCTTCTGTGCATCTATAAAAGGCAAATGTTCAAATTACTCTTAAGTGGTATAGCCTCAGTGGAGCCAGGGGAAGCGTATAACAGAGGCAAACAGCAGACTCCCAACAATAGTCATTATGCGAGAACAATAAGCACTTCAGATATGGTGCTCCCAGCTCGCGCCATCATTTTCTTGCTCTGCTTGCAGCACAATAATTCAGCATTAATAATATAATAATAGGGCTTGGATAAATTTACAGATCTTTCTTTGGCCACTGCGATGAGGGATACATTCTCCAAAGTTTCCTGCCAAGGATCACAGGGAGGCTAGACTTGTCGTGGGGAAGTATTTTAAATATTGCACAAAAATAAATAATGTAAATAAAACAGATCTGATAGATGATTAACATAATAGGACCTTTAGATTCAGCCATTTTTTTTTTAATACTCCGTGGTGAAGCGTCGGCATTTATTTGGAGTTTTATGTCCAGCCAAGTTCTCAACGCTCTCTAATGACTACAATTTGCTGTTTTGTGCTGGGTGTGACGCACAATGAGATATTCACCAAAAATAGCTGAAAACAGGGTGGATGAGAGTGATGTGCAGTTGTGGGCCATAAAACCAAAACGGTGAGCTGAAAGACCTCAAAGGCGCCATAAAGCTCGGAGCATGCTGTATCAGACTGCTGAAGGGGATCTGTGGCCACCCCCACTTCACCCCACCCTCCTGAAGTTTGAACTAAAACAGGCCACATCCAGCAATTCTTTGTATTTTTCTCAGACCAACGATAACGAAAAAACAATTATAAAAAGAATAACTTTGTGCAGCATCATAACACACCTGGGACACTCATTCAAGTGTGTGTGGTTAAATTGTTACAGGTTTTGCCAAGTAGAATGATGACATTCAAATGCTACCAATGCTATAAAAACATCTTTGTTTGACAGTGTAGAAGTGATGTTGAGTATTCTTTTAATTTAGAAGTGTGTTGTTTCCACTGCCATGTTAATTGATGACTCATTAGGGGTCTTATTAAGCTCATAGCCTCTGCCATACACTTGTGTGTGGTGCTGAGGAGCACAAGGTCTTCTGTGGAACACATTAATGTGTCAGCAATATGTTTAATGCAGCCCAGACAAACTTATTGTGCAGCTCAATTACAGTCCTGACTTTGGTTTGATAATCTCTCCCACTCCCTTGAATTTACTGCATGACCGCGAGAGTCTCTGCTCTATTTTTCCTTTTGTGGTCAGGCTGCAGGCGGCCCTCCTGTTAAACCGCACAGCTGTGGAGCTTCACTGGAAACGGCCTCCTCTGCTCCTCCAGGACCTTAAAGCTGTCATGATATTTAGCACAGAGGGTCGCATCCCACACTATGGTCTGAATCAATTTTCCGTGTTTCATATTTCCTCTTCTGCCGTTTTTGGTGTGTCGTCACAGTGTAGTAGTCTGGCTGCCAGGTTACGGTCGGGTTACCATTAAGAACCTGCACTTTTGGGTATGACGGATGGTTTTCATTTTTCAGCCCGGCGCGACATACTGCTGCATATAAGTTCATCATAGTCAGGCTTTCGTTTCCTTAGCTGGCTTGACTAAACCTGATGAGCGATTAAGGAGTATTAACTTCTGTTAACCCAGGCTTTAAGCTTCAGGATCTGTGTGCACCCACGATAAAAGAGGATGTTTGATGCATTATTTTACTTTTCATCTGCACAAAAAAGATCAATTGACCATCGCCTATCCAATCAGAGCTAAGTCAGGTCAATATTTATTACACAGAATGCTGAGTTAAATAAAGAAGTGGCACTGTGTGATAAACTGTGTGTTGTCCATCTAAGGTTGCGTCCAGCTAACTTTAAGATTTTAAAGTTTTTTTTTTTATTATTATTATTATTATGTTTTTTAGAATTGAAAGAGGGTGTATTTTCTTGTAGATATGTGTCACCAGGGAAGTCAGACCTCCTGGAAATTAGCATATTTATAGGACTAGACACTGTATACAGGTAGAACATCAGTGTGACATTTCAAGGGAAATACCAGCACTGATGTTAAGAATTGAGCCATCCTTTTGGTCTGCTTATTTTCTGGAAACTCTGAGCTGGCCACTCCCACCGATGGTGTCATTTGAATTGCCTCCACACACTGGATTCCACTCAGCTTATCAATCCTGCAGCATATGCATGCATTCTGTCTCTGTCTGCTCGCCTGCCTAGTCTTTGTAACACTGAACAGGCTTTTTACAAGTAAACCTTTGTAGTTATTCATTCTCCTTTCAGTCCTTATGCGGTCAGCTATCTGTTTACGCTAGCATTTCGTAGCCACACTAGCTGTGTGACTAAAGCTGTCACCATTTGGCTGGTTTACGCCCAGAATGGAATATCTCAGATATAGTTGGATATAATTTTACATTTCTTCATTCATGGCACCACAGGATCAATCTGACCCATGAGCACCAAATGATAGCAGTACTACTTCAGATGTTTCGACACTCTATGAACGGCTAAACCTTTGAATATATATTCAAATGCCCAGTTGTGAGTTTACAGTCACAGATTACATTCCTGAACCTGCGGGATTTTGGAGAGCAAATTTCCCTTATTGGTTTTGATTTTGAAGAAATCTAAAGAGTTTTGTGGCGAAGCTGATTTCCTCTCAGGCCTGGCAAAAATCCAGTCCCAGTTATCCTGTCACCAAGTGAAAAATTGCTTTCTGTGACCTTTTGAGCTCATCAGTAAGAATAAACAGTCTGGAAACTTCGCTGACGTGTCTCAGCGTTGAGAAGCTTCACCGTGGGCTGATCGCAATGATTATGATCTGTGCGGGTTTTTGTTTGGTTTGTATCGTTTCATTATCATTCAAGCCTGAATTACACTGGTGTTGTTTATAGTAATTTAATCAGCTGTGTGACACTGATGTTTGGTAAGTAGACTGAGTCTGAGACCGCGTGTGGACCACTTACATCGCCCTTAACTTCAAATGCCCTGCTTATTCTAACCTAAAATTAGACAAACATCAGCCGGCAAACATTTCAGGGCTGAATAACTGCTTGAAGTCTCATCACGGCTGAAAAATAGCGAAAGTTGAACTGACATTGAGGACGTTACCACAATGTCACCTGGACATCCCAGCGAGGCGTTCCAAGAAGACAAAGTTTTGCTCAAGGATTTTGTTCTAATATCTTTTTATTTATTAGAATAAAATTACATTTGAAAGAAAAGTTTCTTGATAAAGCAAATCGCACAGCTCGGCTCAGAGGTGACCTAAACTCGTAGCCACGTGGTCTTTGGTGCGCCGCTTATCCTGCAGCGCTAATCAACTTCACCTGCAGTAATAGCATTTCTGACTATATGGTGATGATATAGTGAAGAGGATGACTGCAAGAGTGGTACATTAAGATCACAATGAAACCGGTTTTCTCTGTTAAATGAGAGGTTTGGTTACTGCAAAGCAGACTTTAATTCTAAATTTGTCCTGCAGTCTTCAGCACTTTGACGTGAAGGCCACTGGGCTTTTTTTTTTTAGTTTGTGAAGATTTAAAGCTGATAGGGAGTTCTAGGTATTTAACCCCTGATGGGGCTGTACCCTTAGGTTATCCTGACCCACTGACCCTGCAATCAGGGTCACATGAACCAAGGATTGAATCCTTTCTTAAACACTGCCCATCACATGATTTATTAAGGTCACATGGCTCAAGGTGTGATGTGGCGTTGCTGTTACCTCAGAAATCGAATGTCGGAGTGAGGTTACTCCTGTGTTGAGCACGTTCCAATTATAAAGTCAGAACATTCCCGCGTCGTACCCTGATGAACAGAGGCTGGTCTGCACTCTGTGAATGGCTCATTTAGTGATTCAAAAGAAACAGCAGTAGTGGTGCAGATTGCACATTTTACAGTTTTACTAATGTTTGCATGCACTGCCGCCATCTTGGACTGTTAAGTCAGGGTTGGTGGAGCTGCTCCAACTTTCCTGAGATGAAAGTGCGACTTGAGGGGGTGTTCTGACTGGGGACTTGTGGTTTACAGCTTCAAGTGGAACATAGCATGAATGAATCGCCTGGGAAGGGATCTCAGAGCTGCACTGATGTCAAAGGCCGCCACCTCTGTTCACTGATGGCCATTCCCAGTGGACGCAGATGGCCTCCGTTATTCCCATCTCAAACTACTTTCTTCTGGGTACAAAATGTGAACACTAGCATCCTCACAAAAAGTGTCCTTTCTCCTTTAGGTGCAGATGTTAAAAACATTGCATATTTGTCACACATGTCACATCAAACAAATTTCAATATTAGATAAAGATAACCCAAGAAAATACAAAAGGGAAAATGAAGCTAGCTGGCCTTAGGTGAAAAAAAAAGCTTTATTCTCATTAATGCCAAAATATAGAAAGTACTGCATAAAGATATCAAATATCATGTCACATTTGACCTCTGACCTCCCCTTCCAGGTCAATCGATTAATCTGAAGGTCACCTTGACAAAATTGCTATGACGACCTATTTGAAACTATCTTTCTTACTGCTACTGTTTGAATATAGGGAACAATATGTGAGGATTGTAAATATCACATTATAGTTTGCATCCAAATATCGTGTCACATTTGACCTTTGACCTGACTTTTATTCACATCCTTTCTTTCATGCTGAGCCCAAAATGACTTACATCTTTGAAGAAAATATTGTCAAGAGAAAGAGAAAGAGAAATATGCTGTATAATAATACTTTGTAATAAGCTCAAGTTATTCATGTCCAGTTATTTGCAAATCATTGCCTGTTATGCATGACCTACTCCTACATAAGGATTGTGTAATCAAAGTAAACATCTGCCATGCTGCTGTTACTGCAGTTAAAAAATAAAAATAAATATATAGAAAATAGAATATTATTCCCTTAAAAGTAGATACAGCCCAGAGAGCGAGCTGCCTCGGCGGAGGTTTGTGGTCTCGGAGTGCTTCTTGTTTTAACTTGGAACGAGTGCCGACTTTGAAATTTGGGGAAATATTAGTCGTTCTTTAATTTTCTGTGTACACACGCCGCCATTTCCCTCATCACTGTTACACTGGCATTTCCATCCCTCAGTTTAAAATGGAACGGTCCTGTTTAGAGTCACATCTGTGGCATTTGTCATGCCTCGCTGATACATAGAAAGCATCCATTACGAAGCTATTAGTTTACATAATTTGTTATTCCCGGCAATCCTCACAATCTTGTCTCTGTTCAGCCCTTCCACTCTGAGAGGAGACGCCGCAGGTCAAGTAAGGACAGCAGGCAAGCTAAACATGCAGAAAATGCTAAATCTAAACTAACCAGACTTAAAAAAAAACAAAAAAAAAAAACAAAGTAATGTGACCCAAATTTCTAAAATATAACTTCGGAAACAGACAAAGGATGTTTAATTTTCCTCACATCTGAGGACTTGTCTTCAGAACGTGAGCGAGAGTTGCCCAAAACATCCGTTTGCTTAAGGAAGCACTGCCTGCGTCCCTGCTTCCTCTCTAAAGGTGAACACGGAGTGTATAAAAAAGTATTTTCCAGTGAGGCCTAAACGCTCAGCAATCATTAAAGGGAGCTGCAGCATCTGTTGAGGGGAGCTCAGAATATCGAGGACCCAAAATGCAGATTTCTACTGATATTTAATTAAACAAAAATAAACCTTTATGTAGGTGAAGCAGCACGTTCAGATAGAAACAGTGTTCAAAATAACCGCAACGGGAATTCATGGAGGGCGCAAACAGGTGGACCCACAGTGCAACGCAACAACGGACAAACGCAAACGAGGGTTTAGATACACACCAGGGTAAGTGGGGCAAAGGAAAACAGCAGGAAAGTGGCCGAAAACAAAAAAAATATTATAATAATCCCAAACCATGGGTTGAGAGCCCAGGACCATGACACAGAGCATGATTCACTACTCTCACTGACAAAAGCACACAAACATCTGGAAGCTGGAACTATGTCTAAATAGAGTAAGATCAAACAACAATCAATCAGACAGACATGATGTCAACTCCTTGTTTTGTGGATCATGACAAAGTGTATGAAACTTTTCTCTGTGGAATTTGGCGCTGAAAGAAAATAATCACACACACAATCAACATTGTGACTAAACAGTCTAGCGTGCTCAAGAATTACTTGTATAAACCGCTTTTATTGATCCAACTCATGCAGGCCGCTCCAGCCAAGGAGTGAAAAACATGCTGCGTTGTTTGGTGATTTGCTGTGGTTACAGTGTTGGGCTCAAGGAAAGGTAAAGAGGTACCCATTAATAATGTCTGCAGTTCTCTATGAACTATGGTTAACCGAGCTGGATGGCATGCATCCATATCAATTCTGCTTTCATTTGGCTCCGAAAAATATTAACAGTCGTGCACATGTTCTCCCTTGAAGGCAAACACTTCCTGTAACTCGCAGCTGAGGACTTTAAAAAAAAATCCAAATAAAACGGGTTTGTGTGAAAATAGTATAAGAGATGGAGCCTGTGAGTCAGAGGAGAAGCATGGATCTCATTCCTTTTCTGTTTATACCCTGATTTCTGTTTCTTTTACACTGAAGACGAATGAGTTGAGCTTCAGTTATAAGTGATATGTTCACAGAGCACTATGCACAAAATAAACCATATAGGGAAAGAGCAAAGCACAATTTAAAATTGTAACATTAGGCACTTTGTTACTTGCAGCCAACAAGAAGCCATTCTTAAGGAAGGCAAACAGGCTGAGGTGTGCCACATTAAACAAGAACTGAACTGGAAATCAGTGGCAACAGCTCTGATGGATGAGATAAGATCTTTATCGTCATTGCAAAAACAATAACATTTTGCAAGTAAGGTGCAACAGTGAGCGTCTGCAACCATCTTTAAAACACAGTGGAGGCTCTGTCGTGGTTCGGAGCTCCATTTCAGCCGGTGCGGTTGGAGATCATATCAAAATTGATGGAATTATAAATGCAGAAAAGTACCATCAGCTATTGAGCCACCATGCAGTACCATCTGGAAAGTGTCTGATTGGCAACAGCTTCATTTTTAAGCATGACAATGACCCCAAACATACTGACATTGCAGTAAAAGCGTGCCGGGACAGAATGGAGGCTTTTCCAGCTGTCCATCCTGTACAGGTCGCCAGCCTGCTGCAGGGCCAACACAGAGAGACTGACAATCATTCATCACAGTCACGCCTGTGGACAGCTTCAATCACCAGTTAACCTAACCCCACTGATTTTAGGGAGATTGTGGGATATCATGAGCAAGATTATAAAGTCTGAATAGCAATTCTACCAGCTCACCAAAAAAGGGCTGTCGGTAACTAAAGCACAACAAACAGGAACGCAGCTAATGGCACTGCCCTTGAAAATAATCAAGTTCTGCTCCCTGGACCTCCCAAAATAGAAAAGGCAGCTTGTACTTTTTAGTTTTTTACACAACACAAATCAGCCCATATTTAGTGTCTGTGTGCATATTTGTTATTCAGTTTCATTACCGCGCCCTTGTTTTGTTTTTACGTACAAATGTAGCTGCTAATCTCAGTCTGCCTGCCTTGTTGCACTCATAAATCATGTTTAAGGAGTTCGGGTGGACATGCTCTCCACTAAACTCCCTTTTGAAGTATCCTGCTTCCTGTTGTTACTGCTGCTGCTGAGCTTTCTGCTCTCCCGAGGCACATTTATTAACGTTTACATTAATAACCGTGTCCGATTAAGCACTTAGCATTTAAAATAATTACCGATTATTGAGAGAAGCTTAATTTCAGACAGTCAGAAACAAAAGCAGGCCTCTCATATGGATTGCAGTTCATTTGAAATAGCAGCTGTTTCTGATCACGGTGAGTCTGCATCCATCCAGACACTCATTGCTGGGTTGCAGCGTAGCGCTAGTTTGCCACAGTGTACTGCCAGAACATCAGTGAGGAGACTGAGGGCAAGAGGGCGCACACGCATGCACACAAACACGTCACCCCACACAAACAGTTAACTGGTTAAAATATGAAGAAACCCAGCTGAATGTGTGTGCCCTCCAGTTCTGGGATGCATTCACTTCATTCTTTGTTTTCACTGTTTCAGTTTGCAGCAGAGAAACATGAATCAGAGTGAAAAGTTTGCCAGCCTCTCCCCTGCTTTTGTACTCCCACTTAATCTGTTGCAGTGCATGTTTAAATACAGCTAATAAAAATGCTCATAAAACTGTCTGAGCATTAAGAGGCCCAGCCAAACACACACCACAGTTTCGTAACTATTTCGGCAGAAAGCATCACTTATTTCATTATGCACTCCATTCATCATAAATGGATGAGCAGATCATCTATTTCCTGCTGTCTAATTAACATTTCACTGCCTTTGCTTTTTCTCCGTGGAGTGGCTCTGGGAGCACTCCTCTTCTTAATGCATCCCCAGACTTCAGAGAGCATCCAAACAGATCAATAGTGGCTGGCAGAGCTGAAAGCATGTCTTTAGGTACAGGTCTGTAAAAAAAGAAAGGAATGGAAATGGCTCCCACTCATTTCACCCACAGTGCTGAAACGCAGTGAAATGGCTCTTATAATGACTTTTGAAGCTTTGGAGCCACTGAATGCTTTGCAGAAAATAACTTAGCAGTGAGTGTGAAGAATAATAAATGAGATGTTCAAGAACTTTCCAGAAAAATGTCACTATTTTTAAAAGGTAAGAGTGGAACTCATTGACCTTTTTTATGGCCTTTCCTATACAACAAGCCCTCTAATTGAGCTTTACATGGTAACATTTGGGAATTCACTGGCATACAAACAAGAAACCCAGCTTGTGTTACCCAAAAGGAAGATGTAGGCAGCCTCTGAAGCAATCTACTACCTCTCTAAGACCCGGTGTACTGAACCAGTGCTGCAGCATATTTAGCTTTTCACCTGTCTAATGAATTAATTTTAAAAATGCCAGCGCGCACAAACAAAATGCATGAACCTGAGACAACCTGTTCAATATTTAAACATTTCAGGAAACAGATGAAAAGGTAATGATAAGGTGAGCATGACATGCAAAACCCAACTACTCCAAGAAGCTGCCGAGGACATAATGAGCCTAAATGTGGAAAAACTGATGGTTGAAAGAAGCCTGACATGGATGGGATGTCCCCTGAAGACAAGCCTAACCTCGTCTCCATCAAAGTGAGGGACACACTGTGACTCACAGTTACGAGAAAACTGCGTAACCCTTGATGCTCTCTGTGGAACGAGGGGCAGTCAAAGCCATTAAAAAGCAGGTGACGAGATGCTAATGTGTTTTCTCGTAATCCCGCTCCAGGGATCGCAGACTTTGGATCTTTGCAGGCTGCGGTCAGTCATCATTCACCTCTCCAGATGGCGATTATTACATCAGCAACCTGGCACAGACCCACTGAACTTTACTAAATGGGAATATAATTTTTCTGTGTGCCGGTTCCAGCCTTTCTGACGACTGGCGAAATGTGAGATTAAACAAATGTGAAACATCTAAAACCAGCATTATTGCTGTTTATTTTCTAAAGCCTTGGGATTTTTCCACTTCAGGTAACTTGAATGTTTTGTTTTTCACACCTTGACTTAGTTCTGCATTTGTTTTTAGTTTTCTATAATGACCAACCAGCAGCCAAGCAAACTCGCACCACTTAATTATCCAAACAGGAAATAATCCACCATTTCCGCCTCAACAATAATCTGATTTCATGCTGCACGTGGCGGAAATAGTCGTACACACAACCGCTGGACACAGTAAAATGAGTTACTCTGATGTGGAGTTGCCCAACACCTGTTTTTATCTAACTGTGCTTCTTGTTGCATGTCTCCCAAAATCATTAATAAGCGCTCTTCGCTGCAGTAAATGTGAGCAACAGTTGCAACATAAAGCTCGAGTGAGACAGCGGACAGTGAAAATAGCAGTAAAAACTGCAACATGGATTGGTAACTGCAGAACGTGGGAGCAATGAATGGATTTAGAAACAGTAAGGCACGATAAGGCAAACTATAAGATGGCATCAAAATATTGATGAAGTTCGTGCTTTTTCAGAGAAAAAAGTATCACATTTCAATACGATCACTGAAACAAAACAAAATGATTCTTGGGTCCTTATGTTGGGCTTCCTGCTAAAGGCCATACAGCTGTTTACTCTGCTGGTCCAGACCAATGAAATTCAGCAGAAGTTCACAGTGAAACAGCAGTTTGTCGATTATAGTTCAAGTTTTTCCAAGGAAATTCATATCCGTTATTAATCTCCCGGGACTCTACGACAAAAACTAATACACCTCAGCTTGGTTTGGTTTCACTGTTTCTCAGTAAAGTCTGTTTAAAACTGCAGATCAGCCACTATAAACACATGGACTCCAGAGGGACTGAAAACATTTTATACCAGTGCTGTGAACAAAAATGATGTTTTAGGCAGCAGCCTCGGCCACAGTGAGACACCAGAATAATCCTGAGAACACCAACACAGAGACAGATAAGAGACTATATTACACGCTTGTGTAGATAAGAAATACTAAATAATGACTGCGGTATTTCTTCATTTCTCTCAGTTTTAGCATGTTTTGTGTACATCAGGAGCAATGACAGAAAGGGTTATCTGCATAGGACTGTGAATGTGGGATCATTCAAGAGTCATAAAGCAGGTTTTTTTTGCCTCAGGGAGCTTATCAGGCTTCAGTAAGGCTGCACAGATAGCTGTTCGTTAAATACTGAAGTGTTAGCCAACCCACTTATATATCCCCAGATGATGAATGATATCCTGGAGGTGTCGTGAGGAGGATCGGTGCCAGACTGTTAAGCGTTTTCTGCTCAGTGTCTAACTATGCTGCGAGTCTGTAGAAATAAATGCTGACAGATCAAAGCAATCGCACAAGCCAAAAACTAAAAATAGCTTTCCTCCCTCCTCCCAAATTAAAGTTTAGCTGCTTAACGGCTTCACACAGTATGAGACAGACTGCTGGTGAACTCTTGGAGACCTTTCAACTCTGTATCAAAGCTGTATCAATTTCTCTTTGTACAACACATTTGATCTCGAAACAGTAGCTGGATCATGTGACTTAAGCTTATTGATTTTTTTTGATTACTTCCTTAATTTTTTTTAGTGTAAAACCCGAGCCTTGTGGCTGAGAGCTGTTACGCTCATCAACTTCTCGAGAAACTTCCCGTTTTAACACTTTTCCTGTGAAAAAATAATCAGCAAAATAATGTGCATAATATTTAAACTACATAGTCTAAGACGTGCTGCTACAGACCACCTATTTATCCCTTTAAACAGTCTTTGTGCAAAGCTAAGCTAACCAGATGCTGGAAGTGAATGAATATTAAGTAAATGGTACGGATCTTATCAGCACAGTCTTTGCACAAAAACAAACATTTTTCCCCAGAATGTCAAACTAACAAACTTATTAAAACACACACAAAAAACAAAGAAAAAATATAGACTAGAGAATCTGACTTTCACTGCAGTGCAGTTCCAGCAGGGCAAGCAAGGCAAGCAGTGCTTGTCCAGAGAAAACTAAAAAACAGATGTTAATTAAAACGTACCAAAGTGAAAGTGATTTCTCTCCCGTTCTGTCTCACCTGTTTGCATCCATCTTTTAAATTACTGCCATTTTGTGGCTATAGTTGGCTGTTGTGGGCTTGACTCTACTTGAGTCCTGTAATGTCTCTTGTTTATCACAAGCATGTCCTTTTAACAATGGCTTGAGCTTGTCGAGCTGCGAGGCCGGCAGCTTTTTCAGATTTTTTTTTTGCGGATTGTGCGCATTGTGGATAAACCTGTACTCTTTGATGGGAAACTAACAGGAGACCTGCAAGTTAGACAAACTGCTGCTGGATCTGCTTTCTACGGTGGCCCAGAGGTGTCAGGCCCAATACAAAAGCCGCAACACAAATACAAAAGCCGCAACACAAATACAAAAGCCGCAACACAAATACAAAAGTCGCAACACAAATACAAAAGTCGCAACACAAAGGGCTGGATCAGGTGATCCTGAACCATCCCTTTTCCTTCCCACCGTCGCCAAGTGCTTGCTCATAGGGGGTCGTTTTGACTGTTGGGTTTTCTCTGCAGTATTGTAGTGTCTTTACCTGCAATACAAAGCGCCTTGAGGCGACTATTTGTTGTGAATTGGCGCTGTATAA
>VUQK01032141.1:0-26080 GCA_015106715.1 Bujurquina vittata
TTGTAGAGGATGCAGCACTAACACACACACACACACACACACACACACACACACACACACACACACACACACTTGCAGTTTTTACTAGGAAAAAAGCGTGTGTGTAACTGCTAATGTTGTGGGGCTGTCATCACTGGTTCAGGGACAGGAAGGCCTCCAGAATGTAAATCATTCATTTATGGGATGAAGTGTGAGTTTAACTCTGTCCTTTAGTTGATCTCCAACTTTAATTTGCCACGTAAGCATAACAGAGCTCATCTGAAGAAGACTGATTAGTTTTTAAATGATCTGGATCAACATTATAGCGCGATGTCAGAATGGTTACCTGGACAGGGTGTACCCTGCATTCCAGCCCTCCGAGACCCTGAAGTGGAGAAGAGGAGGATGGATGGATGGATGGATGGATGGATGGATGGGAATGAAAACTGGCCAATCTTTCTATTCTGTCATGATGATGTCAGAACAAATGATAAAAAGTTACATTAAAAAAAAAATTGCAAAAATCTTTTTAAAGTCTTACGTCAGCGTTCATCCTTGTTGACATCAGACTGATGGCGCTCCGAGCGCCTCATAATCATAATTGGCTGTCGCAGCAAAAATAAGTTCACACCAAATAAAACTGCGTAAAACCACACTTTTCTTTAATTTCCTTCACTCCGTTTCCTTTCAACTACTTCCTTCCTCTTTCCTTTTTTCCCCTGGTTCTTCATTCCTTTTATAATATTATATAAACCTTCTCATTTCTTCCTTCCTTTCTTTCATTTTTAAATTTTCTTTTCCTTCGTTTTCTTCCTGTTCTCACTTTCCTCATTTCCTACTTGTCGTCTCCCCGACTTTCTCTTATCTCAATTGTTTTGTTTCCTTTCCTTCATCTCGCCTTCGCTGTTTTCCTTCTTCCACCTCATTTCCTTTCTTTGCCTTCCTGTTTCCTCTCACTGACACTCTTTAATGTCCACATTTTCTCTCCTGCTACTTTTGGCTCTTTTTCCTGTTTTGGCTTTACTTCCTGTTTCCATCTCCCCTCTGTCCTCATAGCGTTGCATCCTATTCTTTATTGTTTTATAGCTTTTCCTTTTCTTTATTTCCTTCCTTTATGTTCTTTTCCTTCTGTCCCTTATTTTGTTTCCTTTGTTGCCTGCGTGTGTTTCGTCTTTGGTGTATTTTTCCCTTTTTCAGTTTCTACATTTCTTCTCATTTCCTTGTTTCCTTTCTCATGTCCTTCCCTTTCAATTGTTTCTTTCTTTTCTTCCTGTTTTTGTCTTTTGTTTCCTTCCATTTTTCCTCACTTCCTTGCCTTTCCCCTCTGTTGCGCTCCTTGTTTCCTCTCCATCCTCCAGTTTTCTTTAATTCATCTCCTTTGTCTCTTCTTCTCTTTCCCATCCGCTCACTTCATTTGTTTCCTTCCTCTTCATTACTTTGTGCTTTTCATCTTTTCCAGCTCCAGGAGCTCGGAGTTCTGCAGCCGTCTGCTTGTTGCCGTGTTGACTCCCTCTATGTTATCAGGCTACCACAAAAACACTCTGCACACATTTTCACATTTTACACCTTTTCGTTTGCAGCAGGTCATAAAAATAGAAAGCCCATAAAATACGTCTCTTTCATGCGGTGCATTAGGCAGGAAGAAAAGCATCCCCATGTGCTGAGCACTGACAAGCAAGCCGCACCAACCTGCTGCAGAGTTCTGATTTAATTCATTCATTTTATCAATGAAGCTCAGAAGCATTAAAACAAAAACACCTCCTACATGCTTCAGTTTTCCTCGTACGGGGTGTTGTAGCTCTTGTTGCATAATATTATCTGCTCTGTTCTCCTACCAACTCCCACATGCTGAAGCAGAAAGCTCTGTGCGAGGAGCAGACAGGGGATGTGTAGGAAGACGGAGGCTTGAAGTCAGAGTTCGTCTCACTGTGGTTACAATAATTAAAAATATAACAGAAAGCTTCCAGTGCACGGCTCACTTTGAATGCAGTGCAGAATCGCTCCTAAATGCTGCTAAAATCAGCTGGACTCATGAGACTGAAATCCAGGTTTGCACTGGTTTAATGCACAGTGGTTTCCATCCACACTCCTCCACACAGATACGATTCAGTCTCCTCCCGGCACTTTCTGATGAGATGCTGTTAATTGCTGCTTTCAGAGGCTGATGAATCTGATGAGCTTTCACGCAGCGATGAGAGCCCACTTCGTGCATTTGATGGTTTTT
The DNA here is from genome assembly GCA_015106715.1 of Bujurquina vittata. Taxonomy (NCBI): domain Eukaryota; kingdom Metazoa; phylum Chordata; class Actinopteri; order Cichliformes; family Cichlidae; genus Bujurquina; species Bujurquina vittata. The sequence continues at coordinate 2,204 of VUQK01032141.1, forward strand.
GAGTAAACAGTCTGATTTCATGTCTTAACGAAGCAATGGACTCATTACTCGGCTCAGTGATTCTTCCAGGTTGGATACGGCTCTCCTTTCTTCCTCCTTTTACCGCCTTTTTCATCTCTCCTTTCTCCTCTGTTCCTTTCTCCTCTCCTTGTCCCTCTTCCATCTCCTTTCCTCTCTTGCTGGACACGACTGTTTGCTGTGAACAAACATTAACTCGGCTCGTCACGGCTGATGTCTCATTAGGAGGAAAATAATTTCTGCCAGTCAGCTTTCAGCTCACCTGTTAGTTTCAGGCGACGACCTCATTAAAGCTGCTGAACATGTGGCCGGGTGAGAAAAGCAGCCTCAAAATATAAAGTGTCTGCTTTGCTTTATGGGCTGCATAATAATAATAATAATAAATATATATATATATTATAATAATATAATAATTATAATATTTGGCTCTTGTGACAGTCACCTTCTGCTCACCTTCAGCTTTGGATGTTTTTGATAAACCAAACGGAAATTAAATTGTGTATCCGCGTCTTTATGATTACCTGCAGGTGAAACGTTTAAGGGACACCTGGAAATTGCAGATGCCAAACCCGTACTGTTAAAACAGGTGCCCAAGCGAGAGTGTTTTAGAGAAATCCAACTAGCATAAAACTGATTTACACGTTTTTTTACACATACAACACATCTTCAGCATGAGTTTTACAAAATTAAACCCAGGGGAGCTTGGCCGTAAGAAAAAAAACCACAAAACATTAAGTAATGTTCAAAATATAAAAGACAAGCAGCCAACACTTTATAAAACTCATCTTTATTGGTTCATAGTCATCCGTCCATGGTTCTCCATCCACGACAATATTTTCTCTGCTGTGTTCTTATAAAAAGCTGAATATGTACATCCTCTTTGTATTTACATTATTTTACATGATTACATCATCAGAGAGCCTCACACCTGCAAAAAGGTCAACTCTCAGGTTCAAAACGCATCACCTGTTGCCGGGGGAAATCAACAACCGAGCCCCTGCTCGCTTGCTGGAGGCGTTGCCTGGCAACAACAGCTTATCGGATTAATATCGGCAAAGAGGAATTGTTTTAAATTATTTATCTTTTTCCTAAATATTTCATAAGCTGAGTAAAACATGCGGAGTAACCCTGTTCATGTGTGTGTGTGTGTGTGTGTGTGTGTGTGTCATGTTACAGAAGCAAAAAGAAGGCCAAAAACAGGTGATTTAAAACATGCAAATTTAAAAATAAAATGTGCAATTTAAATATCTAATGCGAAGTAGTGATGAAATGTTAAAGAGTTTTTGTGCACAGTGTGAGGAAAGCACTGAAATTATTCATTAAAACTGCTGAAAATTTCCTCATCAATCAGCTTAGTGTTCCACAGGAAAGTGAAAGGGAAAATTCTTGGAACTATAGTGTGGGAAAGTTTCCTGATTTTACTTTAAAACAATATATACATAAACCATTGATCAGAGAATTAATGCTGGCTATCTGATGAACCAGTCCAGGTGTAAATGGCATCAACACATGACTGCAAATGCTAATGCGAAAGGCAGGTTTAAAGCTTAAAGCTGGCTCATTAAAATGACTTATGTCAGTGTTGTGATTCACTAAGTAAAAGCACATAATTACTTGGGTGTGCAATCTACGTATAAAAATGAAAGTGTCCAGAGAGGTCGCGCATTGACAGGAAGGTTGAAAGGTCATGTGTTGTTAATGCTAATGCGAGCAGCTATCTGTGAAGGTGGGGAAGTGAACTAAGGCCCCAGAGACACTAGGAATAAATGGCCATTCCCAGACCAGTTGGTGAGCGGTTGCTAGCAGTCGCCCGTAGTTTGCACCCTGCACTACTCGCTAAGTGGTTAAAATTAAAGAGTGCCGCACAAACTGGAAACAAACTGTTAGCCTTCAAAGTAAACGTTGTGTCACTGGAATGGTTCGTTTCAAAAGGACCAACTTTTACTTTGAAGGTGAACTGTCTCCGTTCCTAGCTTGTGTTGCTTTGCCATCACGTGGCAAGTAGTTGGCGAGTGTTTGCAGACAAGTCAGTGTCTTCCAACCCATGCGTGCCCACAGCAATCTGCCAGCAACCAAAGCAATCGCAGTCGATCGATTTCACATAACAGCAGCCAGCCGGCCGGGAGAAGGCGTTGACGGCCCGTCTCTAAGGTCTAAGGTCTAAGGTTTTAGGACAGTCACGACACACTCATTAATACTGAGCAGAAACCTCTCTCACACACAATTAAATTAACAGGAACAACTTACAAAAGCCCGTATGTGTGTGTGCACACTGCCCCCCCCCCACTCCAGCCTCTGACAGTGTGCACAAAAAACAAAAACAAAACTCGACCCTGAAACTGAAGGCGCTAAATGGAATTCAGCCACCTTTTGAACCCCCGCTTTCTCTACTTTAATACTTCAGAGTGTCTCGAGTGAAGCGGGCCAATGTCAGAGGCGAGCAGCAGCCTGCGCCACCCCTTTGAAAATGTTTAGGCTTTTGGCAGGAATTTGTTGCATTATGAGGAAAAACGGCACCATAAATCATTGAGACGTGCGGGTCTGTGAGTGATTTAGCGTGCAGTAAACCAGAGTAACCCCCCTTTCTGTCTTTAAAAATAATGTTTCTGTAAAGCTTCAACAAAGTTTCCAGTGTTACGACCGTTGCAGATGTGAGGCTCTGCATGTGGCCAACGTGTTTCGAGGTTAGTCTCCCCTCATTTGCATGATGGGAAAAGAAGATTTTATTCCCATTTTTCACCAGCTTTTTCAAAGATTTCCAAACACTAAGCATGTAACTCTACCGCAGGATCAAAACATGCTGTTTAGAGGCAACAGAGATGAGGAGTTTGGCTCAGCCGCTGAGGAAAAACCAAAAAAAGTGGAACGATATGATGGTTTAAAAAAAGAATACTGACTAAATATGAGGTGAAGTTTATACGCTGGAACATCGCTCATTTCTGTCGCCTCTAAAAGTCGCCCGTGTCTCTCCACCTGTCAAGATTTGGTACATCTGGATTGGTTAAACAGCATCGTTGACCTCCTCGTTGGTTCAGCAGCTAAAAAACAAAAGTGAATGCCCTCGTTCTTCCCATTCGCTACATTCAAGGAATCTGACTCTTATAATCCATCTTCTCCGAGACGTTTCGATTGAAATAAATGCACCTACTTGTCCATTCACATCCATTTTTTTTTGTCCTTTGGTGGACTTGTCAGTCATGCCGTTTTGAATCATCCACACTGGGTTCATCCACCTGTCCCTGCCAGCCAATCAGGGACGAGCTGTAACATTCAAACCTGTCTGACTGATGGGAGGAACCGGATCCAGTCAGGACTTTGGTCAAAAAAGTCAAAGTGTGACAGTTTTGTGTAAATTTTCTTTAAAAAAAAAGAAAAAAATTTAAAAAAATAAAATAAAATAACCAGCCCCCAAATCCTTATTTTTTTTTTTTTGGCCTCTCATGATGTCACTTCCTCCTCAGTCTGCCTCTTTCTTCTTGTCGTCCAGGTCGAAGTCCAACACGAGCAGTTTGGTCTCCTCGGTGCCGTTCCTGCTGCCGGCGGCGCACACCAGACGAGTGTCGGACGCTCGGATTCGCCACACGACCCCACCTGAGAGAATCAAAGACGGGATTGGTTTAGCCTCAGATAACATGTGATAACAGGTGAGCGCACTTATCCAGGTAAAATTTTCAAATTCTAACAATATATTGTTAATGTTAATATTTAATAATGCAGTGAAATATACTGTGCCTACCTGCACCACTGGGGCTAATTTAATATATTTTAGGGGAAATATTAATTTATGAATATATGAATTGTGAAATTAACAGAATAAATATTCAACATTAAAATGATGACATCTAGAAACCAATACATACTATACACTGTGACAGCAGTGCTTAAATATGATTATTTTGCATACTTAATGATGAAGCAACATTTTGGAATTAATTCACTTTTAATTTTGTATATTTTTGGACTGTTAATCACTGGTCGCTCAGGAAAAATGTGTATTCCCTTACAGATTGGTTGCTGGATGAAATTGTTGCAGAGGTATACATTGCTACAAGAGCCTCCCTGTGACTGCTTTGATTGCTAACAAATTGCCGCTGTCATCAGTAAGCTGCACAGAAGACGCTGATCCATCTGCAAACAAGTTACTCGCCAAACGGTAGTGAAACGTGCGACGCAAACTGGAAATGGAAACCGTTCATTTTCAAAGTCGAAGAAACTATCTCCATTTCCAGTTTGCGTCGCACTTTCAGTAGTTGCTACAACTCAGTAAATGGCAAATGTCGCCATGCAAGTTGCCGTCTTCCGTTCAAAGTACAGACAACCACAGCTTGAGTTTTTGGTGCAGCACTGTACAGCAATTTCACCCAGTGGCAATCAGCAACCTCCAGCAACTACATGTCACAAACCAATGTATTGAAAACCAATACAAGTTTTTTTCCCAAGCAGCCCAAAGTTGCTGAGGTCACCAAACAGGCCTGTAAGACTCGAGACGAACCGCTCATTTCATGTTTAAAAACAAACCCGTGCCCTGAGGGCTCAAGCTGCTGCCATCAACCACGCTGCTATTGAAATCACCTGACTATGGTAAATGACCTGGTTCTTGTATAGCACTTTTCTATTCTACTTACAAGCACTTTTTCTACACCCCATTGGCTTTATATCAAACATTCACACTCCAATGAACACATCTAAGAGCAACTCAGGGTTCAGTATCTTGCCCGAGGACACTTCTGCATGCAGAGAATGGAGCAGCCAGGGATCAAACCACCAACCTTCCTATTAGTAGGTGACCTGCACTACCTCCTGAGAGACAGCCACCCTGAACTCTCACTGCCTATTCCTGAGCCTTGGACTTATTTATATCTAAAGAGTGGGTGGTGTGGGTGTGACGTATTGGCACGAAGTCCTGACCTGATCCTCGGCTCTGCAGCGCCACCACGTCCCGCAGCCAGGCTCCGGTCCGCAGGTCCCACAGTTTGACCGTCCCATCGTCGGAGCTGGACAGGACCAGACCTCGGCAGAACTGCAGGCACGTCACGGCCGACTGGTGCTTGTTGGGCCCTGAAAAGGATGAATCATTACACCGTGACCCTTGACCCTAATAGGAGCAACTTTCTGATGTTACTAGTCAATAAGAGTCTCTACATTAGCAGCCTTTTTGCTGAGTGGTATGATTTATCTTTTCTTCTACTGATGTTAGGATGTGCAGGGATCACTGGAGGAAAACATAAGCTTGATAAAACACCTGCATTCACTGAGCTCCAGGCTCATGAATCCTCATATTGAATCTTTTCTTTCTTCTTTGGCTCGGACTAAAATATTTTAACAACGGCTGGGCGGATTTCAAAAAAGGGCATTCAGTCTCCAGAGAATAAAGTTTAATAACTCTGGCAATGAGTCCACGTTTTCATCCAGTCACCAAAAACCTACTAAACCACTCGCTTTCCCTTCAGCTCGACTTTCTGGCTAAATCCAAGCGCCTCGAATGTCGCACACATGTGAGCTTAACAGATGAAAAGCAAATGCTGGCGAAATCCACAACTCATTAAACCAGCCACAAAGGGACTAAACAGGCCTTCATCAGACTCTGCCTGGAAGTATGCTTAGAACTCAAAGCTCTGTGGTTTTCCCCCCATTTCTCCGACCACAGCTCAGGTCTTCACACTTCCCCGTGACTCGCTGACTTAGCTTTCGGTCTGAGATCTCAACATGATTATTCACTTCATCTCAGAGCCTTTATAGTGCCCTACTCATCAGTGCACGCTCCCCGTTTCCTCCCAGAGGGTTGCAGACTTTTGAGTCAGGCCGTTTTAGTGCTGAGTCGGCGACACGACGGAGTGCCAACACGCGCACACACAGCGACTCACCTTCAAGCTGCTCTCATTGTTTTCTCTGACAGCTTCCCTCTGAGGGACGTTAGCGGTATCTCACCTTGCAGCGTGTGGAGACACTGCCCCGTCCGGATGTCCCACACTCGCACAGTGGAGTCGGCGTTCCCAGATACCAGGATGTTGTCACGCAACTCCATGCCGCTAGTCAGCGATTGGTGGCCCGTCAGCGTGTGGACGCACCCACCTGAACGGGACACAGGGCCCACTTTTAAGCATTGTGTTTGATTTGATTACAGCATGTTAGGAGTCACACAGTGTTGTTTGAGATAGAGCCAAGAGGGAATATCCCATTTGGAAGTTGCATTGGAAATAATAAGAAAGATTTACGTAATGTAATAATTTATCAGAATTACAGAATAACCTTTTGCTGAAATGATCTTCACCATAGAGTGGCATATTTATACTGACATAACACTGGACGCTCATACAAATTTTCCAATAATGAGGCCAGTAGATGTACAAGCTGAAGATGCCAGCTTCAGGCTGCTCTGAACACAGTCTTTTTTTCTACTCTTGGGGTTATATGACATCAGTGAGAGCGTCTCATCTTAGAGACAGAAGCCCCACCCACCTGCTGCTTACTGTGTGTTTGGAAGGGGCAGCCAATCAGAATAACGTTAGCTTAATGAAAGAGATAATAAACTGGCTTGTTTCAGCCCGAGGATGAACTGAGTGGCAGCACCAAAGCCCAGGATGAGACAGAGGAGCATTAATTTGAACTGTGAATCATGCAGAGCTGTTCTAGTGCAGTCCAAAAATAAAAATATGGAGCTGGAAGTTGGTCAGTTAATGGATTTTAACACACACACATGTTTTGCTTTTTTATCCCCACCAAGCTCCAGTATATTTAAGAAGAGTAAATTAAAAATAATTGAGGTAAAATAAATAAATAAATATATAAATAAAATAAAATAATTAAAAAAATTAATTGATTAAAAGAAATTGAGGTGACTGCCTCCTAGTGTCAAAATGCAGAAATAATTAAATAAGTCTTAAAAGGATGTTTAATGATGATTGATGGTGATTAAAGTCTCTACCTGTCTCTGCATCCCAGACTTTGATTGAAGTGTCCAACGAGCCGCTCACCACGAAAGCGCCGTCAAACTGCAGAGAGCGAGAGACAGAGACAGGGGGAGATAAGGTCAAAACCAAACCAGGAAGCTGAAAGATCATCAACTGCTTTATACATAGAGTTCAAATCAAAGGTCACTGCTCTGTGTGTGTTTACCTGAAGCGAGTACACCCTGTTGGTGTGTCCCTGCAGCGTGTGCAGACACACTTCCGTCTCGGGGTCCCACACCTTCACCATGTAGTCGTAGCCGCCCGACACCACGCGGCGCCCGTCGTACTGAACGCAGCGCACTGCCGCCACGTGGCCGGTTAGCACGTGCTCGCAGCGGCCCGTCGACACGTCCCACAAGCGCAGCGTGGTGTCCCGAGAGCCCGACACCACCCTGAGAGACAGAGAGAGAGAAGCATGATATCACTGCAGCAGCAGCCAATCAGGTCAAGGTGAACCAGAGGTGTGTGTGTGTGTGTGTCTGTTTAAGCTGTGCTGACCCAGTTACATGTGCTCATGTGTAGCTTGTATTAGCGCTCGAGTGTAGGTGTGTAAATGTGTGTGTGTGTGCAGCCTTTATGCGTGTGTTTATAATGTTAGTGTGAATTTACTGTGTCTGTGTGTAGAGGCACAGCACACTCTGTTACCGGTTGCCGTTGAGATGCATGCAGCGCACGGTGGACGTGTGTCCGTACAGCGTGTGCACGCACTCGCCGCTCTCGGCGTCCCACACGCGCAGCGTCCGGTCGGTGGAGCCGCTGATCACCGTGGTGGCCGCCATCTGACTGCACCACACCCCGCCGGTGTGACCCGTTAGCGTCCGGAGACACTGAGAGGAGGACACGCGATTACACAGTGAGTGAAACCATTTATTGTAATTCATTTGGAATTATTTGAAAGCACCTTTTCAAGATCAAACATTGATTTTAAACAATAAAATGTCAGAAAGCATTCAGACTAAGTCCAGCGATTGCTGATAAAGCTGCATTCTTATTGCATTTTCTGATACCAGTTCACATTAAAATATGCCGTTTGAAAAGCCAACACAATCTTCCACATTCGTTTAAGATAGAGAAATAATCGCATCAGCAGTGAAATGGGTTTTTTCCTGCATGGGTTAAATTAATATAGCATAATCAAAGCTCAACATTTACACAAACACAGAGAACATCAAGTAGACAGCAGAGCAAATATTAGCAGCACTCGTCTCCCTCATTCTTTGCTAACCCGTGTGAGTCAATATTTGTTCCCCTTTCACAGAAAAGCCTTGACAGACAAATGCAGTTTCACCTTCAAGGTATTGTAGTGATAGTTGCCGTGGTAACAGTGGCAAAACTTTGCCTTGGCAACTGTTGCAAAGATGAAGGAAGACGCTGTGGGCGCCAGCGCGAGCACTCGCTGTTACTACGTGGCTGCCAGCGGCCCGTACACGGCGGCGCACACGCCCTGTCGCCTCCGCAGGCTAAAACAACATGAGGGTGTGTGTGTGTTTTTCTTTCTGCAGGGAGCATCAGGACTTTCCACACACACACACACACACAGCTGAGTTTCTATCACCTCAGAGGACATTACACTTGGACTCTCCTCACGGCCCACTAACCTTAAACCAAATGTTCGGTCAACAAACAGTTTGAGGACTTATCTCGTCCCCAACACACTGGCAGGTCCCCACAATGAGACCAAGTCCCCCAAAACATGGGCAATACAAGCATATGTGCGCGCGCGCACACACACACACACGGATGGGCAGGTCTGGACAGATGAGTGTGCAGGTGTGGCAGATTAAAGAATGTTTAACTGAAACCAGACAGACAGGCTGACTCGGATCTATACTGAGCTCACCGTCCTGTAGCGCCACGTGAGTATAACTGTAGCCTATATGGTGCACTCCAAGTATCCCGCCTCACTGTAAGACTTTACAACCAAGCGTCACTAAATGAGCACTGATTCCCTGCATGCACCGCTGCTGGGGGGGGGCAAAGTAAAAAGAATAATATTATAACAGGGAAATATTCATTAACGTGTTGGGCGGAGTGCCGGACATAATTTAATGAATGACGGGAATTCTTCAAATACTGAACAGACAAAACAAACTGGAGCTTTTTCAAGGTGTGTAAAGGACCAGCATCACATTATTCTTAGCTCGCAGGAGTAGACGGTACATCAGCAACAATTACAAACACAGAAAGGTGTGTGTTAGTTAGTGTGTATCCGTTTCCCCCGTTGGTGGGTCTCAAAAATGGCAGGTTTGATTCTTTGAGGGACTCACTGTCGTGACTCATCTAGTGACATCACTGCCTGGCCAGTCAGTGGCATTCAGTCTATTGGAGTCACATTTTTGGTTCGACTCTGGAACCCCGACTGAGCAGGTACTAAAGAAAGTACCTGACAGCGGGTACTGCCACCTAATGATAAACCCTAAAGACCAAAGCTGAGTTGAGTCGAGCAAAGTAGGTCAGAGGGGAAAAGAGGCATTAGAGCTCATTGACTCGACAGTGAACATCTGATTAGGATGCCTCCTGGGCGCCTGCTTAGGAGAGGTGTTTTGAGGGAAGGACCCCACAGCAGATTGAGGACCCGAGGGAGGTTATGCCTTTCAGCTGGCTTGGGAACATCTTGTTTCCCCTCCCCTCCCCACAAGAAGAGCTGAGGGTGGTGGCCACGGTGTAGAAGTTGCTGCTGCTGCTCCCACAACCCAAACACAACTGAAGTGGCAGAAAATGGACAGACAGACGAAATGCACCTGAGAAGAGCATGCTGGGTAATCCCAGCCAGCCAGGAAATCTAACAGTCTGTTAACTTCAGCAGCTTTTTTTTAAATAACCAGCGAGTGTACTGAAATATTTTCAGATGTGTGCTTTGGATATTATTTTTCCTCAAGAGCCTTTTCCTTTGGCTCAAGACTGTGCACTTAATTACTTGCCTGGTTGTAATGATTCACCCATCACTCATCATGTTTTACAAATCGGTATTACATGATAGATATAGCCCGGCCGGAGTTTAACTTCATCACGATCCACGGATGTCTATAATTTGACATGCATACACAACACACTGTTACTTTGTGTAAAACAGTCTCATCCTGGAGTACTGTAGATGTGTACTTGTATCCATGAAGCCATTCAACAGCAAAGGAGAGGGCTGTGCTTGTGTAAACATTACATTATCCTCATCTTGGCGGAGTGGGTAGATGGAGAACCAGCAACAATTACAAAAGCTTAGCTGGCTTAAGACGAGTCCAAGCGTCTTTTAGGAGAGGACAAAAGGGGGATTTATGGCGTAGTAATGTTCCCTGTTTATTTAACAAGCTTGTCATGGTCTGAAAAAGGTAAAGGACAGCCTGTCACCTCTCTGAATACTTTTTGATTGCATATTGTGTGTTTAACAGTCTGCTGGTGTTAAAACAGGAAGGGCGTCCGACGACTAAAACACAAACATGCCAAAAGAAACACTTTTTTTCTATACAGGGTTCAGTATTCAAGCAGAGATGCCTTAGGCGGTGTGTGTGTGTGTGTGCGCGCGCACAAAGACTGTTTAAACAGTGACACAGTGGAGTGACACACCCCGGCTGACACGACTGGTCCGCCCGTCTCGAGTCCATTCAGCTCGTTTAGGCCTCGCAGCGTCCTATCAGGTCACGTTGGCCTACATATTAAAATCTCATTCAGGTCAAATCTGAAGTGCAGCGAACACGCGGAGGAGCCCCATTATTTCATGATAATGTCTTTTACTGACACTCCTGAAGGTTACCTTGATTAAACACTTGACGGCTTCAAATTTAAACCCAAAATTATTCAAGCTACAATTGTTTGATTCAGGCTGCACTGAGCTGGCCAATGTTCTGCTGTGAAATTTGGTAAAAAATATTTATGATTCTGATTAATTAATCCTACAGATTTTCCTCTAGCAACCCCCATGAGGTGTTCCCATGAAATCTTAGACCTGTTGTGCACTCTCAAAAGTCCTTCTAGAAGCAAGTTCAGTAACTCAGCATCCATTTTGGATTAAATCCAGACAGTTATTGTAATTCTTTTTATCTGCTGTGTTTCTTGTATAAAAAGGTCTGCGAGGTGTGAACGAGCGAGTGCACGCCAACTGACATGTCGATAACTCGCTTCCGCCTGATGACAACCTCCTACACAAAGAGCCTAAATGGCAGCCGCCCAGGACAAAAGATTCATTCATCTTTCCCTCATTCCTGCAGCCACACCTGCATCCACCTGCAGAGCTTTCCATGTGCTCGTCAGTTTGAAGGCATTCATAGGAGTGATTTCCCATTTACACTGAACTGGTTTTCTCGTGCTTATGTGTGAGTTGTAGTTTCTCCCCTTCAGTCAGGTTCTAATTCTCTTGGATATATTTGTGTGTTATGCTTTTATGCCTGTGAAGACCTTTGGATGTGTGATACTGGGCTATGCAAATAAAACTGACTTTTTAATCCTGAAAACTTTGAACTTTGCATTTTTGCAAATCAGTTTTGCAAAACACGCCACGTATGAAATTTAACAGGTGTGTCCTGCAGTTGCTGGGGAAATGCCACCGAGAGGAGGGGTCCCAACACCCTGGTTAAATGAAAGGGGAGCGATCCATAATGTACACACTCGACCACATGTACTCGACCACATGTACACACTCGACAAATCTGACAAAAAAAGATAAATATCAAAACAAAGAAACTGCTTTTTGCCTTGATCAAAACTCTCCATATTTTTACCCCCAGTTCAATCATCGGTCATACGACTCTCATGAGGGACAAGGTAATGAGATGTGCTAATTACATGCAACAGCCATTAACACACAACGTGTCACTTTTAGGTTCTGCTTGTCATTTGATGGACTCGGGCTCGTGGGTTATGTATTCTTTAGATAATATTCACGAGTTTCTATCCCTGTTTCATATTCTTCATTTTGTCAGACTCCGTATGATTTATTTTTAAGTGCAGAAAAAAATGTGATAATGTTATTTGGGAGTGCTACAAAATAAAAGTCATGTTTGTCCTGAACTGCATTCATCGTTACAAAAATAAAAGCCTCGCCTTTTCAGTGAACTGCATCTACTGCATCCCTCCAAAGTAAAAGAATGGCTACTTTAATATGGGAATTTCAAAATAAAAGCACTGTTTCTAGAAATTTCACAATGCTACAAAATAAAAGCATCCACCATTATTGGTATGCAACACACACACACGCCCACACACACGCCCACACACACGCACACACACACACACACACACACACACACACACACAGTGTGTCTGCAGCTGAAGCAGCAGACACCATAATTTACGTAATCGATCAGTCCGTCTGTGCTGCAGCGTCCTACCTTGCCGGTGACGGCTGACCAGACTTTCAGCGTGTTGTCGTCTGAGCCGCTGACAATCAGGTCGCCGCTGAACTGGAGGCACGTGATCACATGATCATCGTGACCTTTCAGCACCTGCAAAGAGATTTACAGACAATCGGTACACATTTAAATCTCAAAAAGCATGGTGGGTATGTGTGTGTGTGTGAGTGTGTGTGAGTGTTACCATGGGTTCCCGCGTGTCCCCCTTCCTCCAGTTGGTCTCTATGCGGTGTTGTCTAATGTAGGTCGATTTCCACGCGCTGACTGCAGCACCTGATCGCCTACGTCGGGATGACACACACTCTGATATACCTGGAAAAGACGAGATACAAGAAAGGGATGAATTAAGCAAATGTTAACTAATAATTCACACCATTGTAACCTAAACACAAAAGAAAAATAAACCATCTAATGTAGTTCCTGTCCCTGTCCTTGTTGAGTTTCCCTTTGGAAACAAGTGCAAACATCCATGCAAGTGCAGTATATGAGCCAAAAACAGTTTAGAGTTTGAACAATTCTAATGAGCTTGAAAGTCAATATTTGTTGTGATCGCCTTTATTCTTCAGCACAGTCTGAACTCTCTGAGGCTTCTTGATCGTCATTTCTTTAAGCAGTCTTCAGGAACAGTTCTCCAAGCTTCCTGAAGGACACTTTAACCGTTCTTTGGATGTTGGCTGCCTTTTGTTCTGTCACGATGATCCCAGACTGCTTCAGTAACGCTGAGGTCCGGAGTCCGGGGAGGCCAATCCATGACTGACAGTTTTCCATTGTGTGTTTTTCGATCCAGGTGTGCTTTTACATACTGGCAGTGTGTTTGGCATCACTGTCAAATGGAAACAAATTAAGCTGTAGTATTTCACGGTGAATCAAATCTGATGGTACTTTGCTGTGTTCATGAGTCATTCAATTTTCTACAGATCTCCAACACCACTGGCTAAACACCGTGTTTCACAGGCGGCTGTAGACACTCACTGTTGTTCCTCTCTGCCACTGAATGGTATGTGGCCTCTCTCAGCCTTTTCTTCTTGTTTCCCTTCCTAAAGAATGGCTTCTTGACAGTCACCTCCCCACTGAGACCATTTCTGAGGCTTCAGTAAACAGTTGATGGATCAGCTGAAGGTCCAGATGCATCCCTCAGGTTCTGTGTCAGGTCTTTGTTGGAATTTTAATCTTCTGCAGATGTTTTTAGGTTTGCCTCTTCTTCTTTTGCCTCAGTTTACTCAGATTTTTTGAGGACACCACTGCACACCATCCTGCCAAGTTTTCAGCTAATAGCACTTCTAGAATCAGCTTGTTAGTTCAAAGCTACGATTTAGTCTGTCATCCTGTCATTTCATAGATTCAACTAAAGAAATGGGAACAAATGCCACAGCCAAAGTTCAACATTTCTACCATAGTGTAGCCGAACAGCATCTACTGTGACTTTACTAAAGTCAAACTGTGCTACTTTAAGTTAGCGTCAGTGGCGGTTTCATTAGTATGTAAGATGAGTGCAGTGAATGAAAGTTAGTAGCATTTGTATTCACAGTGAGCTCTCGCTAACGCCAACACCGATCCCAGCGGTGCAGCAGGGGAGTTCATAATTAGCCTTATTTGTGAAGCTGGTGAGCTGCAGTCAGCACTGGCTTCATTAGTATGGCCGTGCTGTGGCGCTAACGTTAGGTAGCCTCATTGGTATGGCTGCTGAGTGCTGGCAGTGAATCTCAGCCGACTGGCAGAATTCCCAGACACACACACACACGGACACACACACACACACACACACACAGCCACTGCATTGCGCTGAATGAAGGAGGAGTGACGGACTGTGTGTGGCTGTATTTGCATGTTACACTCAGGTTAGAAAGCGCCACACATCCAGAAAGTTCCCGTCTTTCTATTTTGTGTTCTGTTTTTCATATTCCGCTGGGAAAACAGGGAGGGTTCAGGTGCTACACGTTAAAACCCACACCAGAAAACAGGAGGAAATTAATAACAATCTGCTGCTGTCCACATCTTTCAGATATAATCATCCGCCCTCGACCTCGAAATAAACTGCAAACTGCTTCATTTCACCGTTTACTTAATTATTCAGTTATTTTTTTTCAGCATTTTTTCAAATTTGCTGCTGAGGAGCTCTAATGGTCAAATTTTCAGTCATTTCATTATAACTGAATTAGGGTGGAAATGATTAGCTGCTGTAAGGAATATTGACCGCTTTACTAATTGTTTCTGAAGCAAACAAGTTTATGTAATAAAAGCTCTTAGTTCTGGAAATTTGCTCATTTCTTTAATAAAATACAGTCAAGTGAATATCAAGTGTGTGCCAGGCAGAGTAATCATGTCGTTTTAAACTTTACCAAACTGCGATGGCGTTTATAGCTAAGGATTAATAGGTAATAAAAATAATTCTTCATTGCAGCCCAAAATCCTACATCATGTTTCAACCTTTCATGACGGACGTTAATATGTAAAAGTAGCCAAAAACAATCCCTGTGAGCTCAAAGCTCAGGCTTCAGACTGAACATCCTGCTACCAGCACATTATGCTTATAAAAAACAGGAACAAGACTGCGTGCTGCCCCTCTGCAGGCTTCCAGAGAGAGACCAATCAGAAGAAAGTGGGTTTTTAGGCATTGGGAGGCCAAATCAGCTAGTTTTATTTTATATAAAAGGATGAGTGTAGCTTCAGCGTGTGAAGTGAAGTAAATGGAGGCGTTGTAAATGTGTTTTTTTTTCTAATGACCCGCAGGGAGGCGACTCCTTTCTCTGTAAAAGGACTTCCCACAGGCTAAAATAAAGACTTTTGGCTCCTTCAGGAAATACTCTGTTGGCACCTTTATGGTCTCAATTGTAAGTTTCAAGTCTTTCTGAATAAAACGTGATGTTCACTTTGTTAATTATGCTCTTCATTAGTGTCAGAAAGGAGGATAACCCCGGCTGAAGAGTTGTCAGTGGGTCACAGCCAGCTCCACCTCTCACTCATTATTTCCAGTTTAAAAACACCAAGTTGTACAACCTCAGCTTGAGGCTCCATTAACCATCTGGTGGTGCCAAGATGGCTTTGTTGATCATTTATATACAGTCACGGGTGGGGTTGGGGTGGGGGTGCTAAAGCTAAATAATATTATTAAGGATTATTTTGGAATTGTGAATCATGCAGAGCTGGAAAAGAGCAGAGCAAGTCTGACAAGAAAAAGATAAAGAAAACACAAACAGAGCGAGTAAATCAGCATCTAGCGGATTATGTAATTACCTTCCTCGCGGCACTTCTCCCTCCACAGGAGGTTGTCTTCGGCCAGGATCCTCCAGTACCTGCACGTCTGAGCGGCCTGCAGCAGGTCTCTGGGAGCCAGGAATGTCAGCACGTACAGGGCGAGCTGCAAAGACGATTAAAAAAAGCACTGTGAGCTGCAGTGCGCTGTCAACGGGCAACGTTTCAAAGACAGCGGGAGGGACGGCTTTCGTGCTGTACCTCTTTGGGTAGGAGTGATATAAAGTCTCTCTGGAACTGAGGCTCAATGACCTGCATCATGTGCTTCACCTGGCTGGTCTCACACCTGTCGATCAGCTCGTCCAAAGCCAGCAGCCTCTCAGGGCCGCTCCACATCTGCAGGAAGACAAAGACAGGGAGGGGAAATATTAGCCAGGACTGAGAGAAAGAAGCAGGAAAATCAAATGAAGCACTAGTTTTAGGGGCTGGAGATAGAATTATATTTACAGTTGGTACTAAAGTGTTTCTGTATAAAGTGTTTGATTTTTTTTTTACTGTTTCATTTTCCTCTGTAAATAACTTTTTATTACAATAGTTCCTTAATAATCTCCTCTCCAATCTTCTAAATCTTCAGCGTACTGCCACATAATCTTATTTTCCCTGTTTTGTTGTGTTGTATATTTCTCCTCTTTGTGTGTGTGTATGTGTGTGTATCTGTGTGTGTGCTTTTATTTTTTGTTTTTATTCCCCCATCTCTGAAAGCGTTTCAACTGCCTCCCCAAGCTACCAAACAGATCTCCATGTGTTTTGTTTTCTGTTTTTTTCATTTGAATGCATATGCACGGTGTGTGTGTGTGCATGTGTATGTGTTTGTACTTGTATGTTTTCTTTTAGTTACATAAGAACAGCTTGGAGGCAGCACCACTCTGCCACTGTGTTTGTGCAGCAAGCAGAAGATGCACCACTCTTTACCAAAAATCAAGAGAAGCGGAGTCTGTGTTTTAGATGCTGTCCCAGAAAATCTGGACCAGTTTCTCTGGGCTCAGAAGGGTATGAATGCATATAACTGGTGCACTTAAGTTTTGATAATATGGCAGCATCTTGTTATCTTATCTTCATGATAAGGAAAGGTGATTGTACTCGTGCTGACCTGGAAGGTATGGAGCCAGTCCTGCAGGCCGGAGGGTGGAGGGCCGGAGGTGACGCGACGACGCTGAGCTGAATGTCCATTGGCCAGCCGTAGGTCGCCGAATGTGGTGGGCGTGGCTTGAACCAGACTGGCGGGACTGCAGAGCGATGCAGAGGTTAGCTAATAAGCAGCAGCAGTTATAGCACAGCAGAATTTTGACTGCCAACAGTCTAATTTAGATGATAACTAATTAGTCATTAAATTAGACACAGTCAATTCATGGGTCTACTTTATAAATAAGGAGAGCCACGACTTTAATTTCTTTGGACAGCGTGTAACAAAAAACCGCATGGACAGAATCACCAGTCAAAACCAGCACAGGGACCGATGTTCAGTCCAGAGTTTGGTCCGGGCGATCCGGGATTTGACTGTAAATCCTGTCTTGCCAGTCTGAGTCCTCGGCAGGATGTCTGCATGCTATGAGACCAAAGAGAAGCCTGGGGGGGGCAACAGAGAACTGAACTGACAGCCAACTGTTGAACGCTGCCAAAAGCAGACTGGCTGAGAGACACTGAGCTATCAGTGTGATAAAGGAAGCTGCAGGCAACTAATAATCTTTCCACAGGTTCGCCTCACAAACCTTGGGAGTTTTGCTTCTTTCAGATAGATCTTGTTGCGCGAACGCTCACTTTTAGTCATGTTTGCGAAATCTGAACCACAAAGCAAAGTGGGTTTGGGCTTTTGGGGTGAAAATGGACGGATAAAAAGTTAAACTCATTAAAACCTTAGTGAAGTGTGAAGGGTACAGCTGATTAACATTTAATCATTTTACGGAGGTTCAACTCCATTGAGGACCTCTTTTATATGCTGATCTATTTTGAATGGAAAAGTATGAAACCAGCTCTGGATTGGGCGCCATTTTGGTGCAAAGCAGCTAAATTAGTGAGAGGATGTTTTAGTTTAGCAGCTGAATATGTTTCTATAAGAGATTTGAAATGATAATAAATCACCTGAGGTATCCGTTGCCTTTGCAGTGCTTCTTCCCCGAAGGGAACGGCCGGCCGTCCGGACCGTGGTCCAACTTCCTCTTCATCTGATGAAAGATAAAAAGAGAAACCATTAGCGATTGTAAGCTCCGTCTTTTGGAATAACAATGGAACCAAATGGAGCTTTGTAGGCCGAACTGACTGGAATACTAACTGGGCTCCCAAAGCCCCATTTCAATGCATGCTGGGGATTTGATTATTTGCAAATAACATAAAGTTAGTCATAATCAGGTAATTGTGGGGTTGTGTCTCAGAGAATCTTTATGTGAAAGATCCATTTAAAAAGCTCTAAATCCTCTACAAATCAATCCAAACACCACGGGAGTGCGGGCTGCAATAGCAGTTTTCAACCAAGGGCCACAAAACTGTTAATCCGGCCATATCCTTCCTCCATGGAAATCAGCTAAAATAAAACACATGCTGCTAGAAGAGACATTTATATTGTATATGTGCCCAAAGCTAGGACAATGCTGACAACAAAGCTAATGACTAACAAACCTACACAGACAAAACAAACCACACAAAGACTGTTTCCAATATCTTGGAAAGATCGGGACACACCAAGGACTGGTGTGGTTGGCTGGGCACTTCAATTCCACTTGATTAAAGAGGACTATGGATATGACTTACACAGTAAAAATAAGCTTCACAGTAAATAAACTAGACAAACTGTAGTTCTGGATGGGCAACCCAACAAATACTCGACACTTGGCCACAAACTGGAACAAACCTGAACGTACAAGTTTATATGAAATGCTCTGCTGGTGTTGAAGAGATTCTGCATGAAGAGGAGAGCAGGGCTGTAAAGCCTGAATACAAAAATGAATGTGACATATAGTCTTTATTTATAAGTCAATCAGCTTCAAGTCCCCATCGAAGGCTGAAAATACTCAGTTTCGCTGTTTTTCTGAGTCCAGACTGGTTTGAAGTTAGAAGCTGATGTTGCCATGAATATATTTGATGGTAAAACGCTTCCAGTTCTGGGCTGTCGGCCGGCTTTTCCCTTCGCAGAAGACCGACAGGCAGTTTATGCTCGGCATATGTGCCAACCGAGCTGCTCTCTGGTGTTGTTTTGACTTGTCATGAACCTAATGAGCATGCACTCACCCAGGCTGGAGGCACCACAACACAGAATGCATTTCAATTAGAAAAAAATGTTATGCAGAAAACCTCTGTGATCACTCCGTTTTTTAATTTATTTTTTTGCCTTCTTCTCCTCAGAGTCCTACATTTCCTACAGCTCGGGTGTGTGCACGACCGGAGAGGCGCTCACACCATCTTAAATATATTTTATGTGTCTGCAAAGCTACCGGCGGAGGCTGCTTGGGTGTGTCATCAGAAAGTGATTGTGAGGGTTTCACACAGACGTCTGTGTGCTTGCCAATTTTTAATGACTCCGTTCTTGCACGGGGGAGAATTGCCACTATGCTCCAGGCAGCGGCCCATCACATTCAAACCTATGGTCAGTTTACCCCGTAGGCAGGTTTGAACCCGGGACCTTCTTCCTGTGAGACTGTGCTGCCCAATATGGTCCTCAGTTTTAAAGGGACAGAGTTCATGTTCATAATCTGCATGCTGCAAATATAAATGGGACCATATTAAAATATAAAAGCTGCCTGTGCACCAGAAACACATTCTAATTTATTTAAAAGCCATCTTTGAGGTCTACAGTGATTCATGGATTTTAACATCTCAGCACTATGTGATTCATGCTTTCCCCGTGCAGCCCTTCACTTACTGTAACTTAATGTGACCCTATGAGGAAATCAGTCGCCCACCCGTGGGCCACATGGTCCAATCAGTTGCCATGCCCTAATCATCTTCACAATCATCTCACAAGTCTTAATGCGAGGCAATCTAATTCACATTAGCCTGTAAACAGCTTCTGCACTCATCGTGCCGGCGGAGGAACAGCCAGAGAAGTTCCCACGAATGTTTGTGGGTTTCTGGGTCGTCCCCGCAGTCAGAAAGAAGCCCAAACACGGTTGGTGCAGAGTCCACATCATCAAAGAAGATGCAGATAAACCCGAGGCCCTCTTTGAACTCCAGAGCCGCTGGAAACACCTACGCCGCCGAGTTACACAAACCTGAATCGGCCCTCTCTCTCTCGCCCTCTCTGCTCTGAGCGTCTCTCGCTGTGAATGAACGCAGGAATGCAGAAAATCAGAGGAATGTCGGCGGTGCTGCGCCGCTCTAAAATAGCCTCCAACACACACACGTGCAGGGGACTGTGTGTGTGTGTGTGCGCATGTGTGCGTGTGTGAAATTAAACACGAGGAAGGAGCACCTGTAAATATTTCAGCGTGTGGATTATCAGAGCGGGTTTTTCACTCACCAGCACAAACTCATAATCTGCTTTTCATTTCCGACTCCGTGTCGCTGGCTTTTAATAACAGATGTCGCGTCTGTGTGGATTTGATTAAGCCGGGAAAAAATAAATAAATAAATAAAAATTAAAAAAAGAATGGGGGAAACTTGACTCGGGGTGGAAGCTAAAGAATGTGTTTACTGTTAAAACCAGAAGAATTCGGCTTTGGGTGGCAGGGAGGAGGGACACATCTGCGTTTCAACATCAAAAATGTCCCAATCAAGCCGAGCTGCACGCCGACTTTTGGGACTTTAGGATCTGCAGCTTCAGCCTGATGACTCGAATCAAGTTTATAATAATCGGCAGAGGTACGCTGTGGCCTTACACTGACCTAGGAGAAATTCTGACAGGATTTCCAGTCAAGTCTCCATCCATAATCTGAGATTTTTACAACACAGAGAAGCAGCTAGTGTCCATGTGAAGCTAGAAAGACAAACATTCGCTGGTTATTGAAGTTTTATCTGATTTTTGCCCCCAAACATTCGAGGTTACAGCAGCTGCTGTCTGTAGGTACAGCTTTCATTTATGTTTTCAAAGTGTGGCGAAGCACAGGATTCAATTTCCAGGGTTTTTTAAAGTGTAGTTTAAAGCAAAAATGACATTTAAGTGTTTGAGATAAAAGTCCAGCACCAGTTTAATTCGTCTTTATCAGATTTTCCTAGTTTAACACCTTTTTCCAGCTCTATCCTGGCGTTCACGCGGCAGTGAGGGTTCTGCTCCTGTTTTATACGCCTTATCGGGCTTTAACGTGAGGTTTACAGGGTAGTGCTGCAGTCAAAAATGTGTTCTTTCTCTCAGACAGCCGGGCAGTGATTAGTTTACCTTGATTCTGTTGGTTTGTGCAGCATATCTGAGCCTCACTGTTCAAACGTAATGATATTTAAGCATTCAGACTGTCATGTTTTTGTATAATTTTAATTCTTTAAATCTCGTTTTTAGATTCATTGGACTCAAAATGTAACTGAACCTGTGCTGGGTGAAAATATTTACACGGTTGATTTCTAATTGCTGCAGTTTGCAGAGCAAAGGATGGACGGATGTTACAGCTCAGACTGAGGTGTGCGCGTTTGTGCGTCATTTCAGCTCATGTCCTTTGTACTGCATCTTCTTTGGAAGCCTCTTTTCAAGGTTTTTAGTTTCAAGCTGAAATCATAACCAAGCGTTGGTGCTAAAGTGAAGCCTGACTGTCATTAATTCTGACCCGTATTGAACCCTATTTGTTCAGACGGCTGCACAGTGGAAACCTCATTTATTTGTGTTTTCAGAGAAAAAGCAGGACGCAGAGTCGGTTTCTAAGGTTTCCTTCCTGTGGTTAGTAACAGAAGAGATGAAGGAGCGTTACACGCTCGCCGCTGGCTTGATTTCAGTGTGAGTTTTGTTGTGTTTTGCAGTCTGAACCCAACAATGCATCTTACAGCAGCTGAGCTTTTCATTTTCTCTGTTAAGAGGAGGAATAACAGCACAGTTTTTTTAGGTTTTAATATTGTCATTTTTAAGCTCCTGAAATAATCACGCATGGATCCTGACCTTGAGCTTTGCACACGAGCAAAATTGTATGTATTTTACTCGTGCGCATTAAACCGTAACTCAGAAAAGTGACGCTGACGTGAAGCCAAAGGCTCCACCTTTGTTTGTTTTCGCAGCGCAGGGAAACATCACCGTGAAGGTTTCATTCCTGCGGTTCAAGCACCAACGAACAGAAGAGACTGTTGAGCTTTTCTGGTTGTACCAGCATACCTGAGGCACAGCGAGACAGTTACTTTCTCAGGGTGGGTTTAAGGTTGTGGAGGCGCACAGGCAAACCTTAGATTCAAAGGTTAAGAGTGACTGTCGAGATTTTATTTAATGAACCATGTTCAAACCTAAAAGGTAGCATTAACGTGCCTGTACAGGGAAATATTCTCCTTTATTTGAGTTAAAGATGAGAAAACGTGACTTATTGGTGAGTTTTTTTAAGCAGCAGGCTCATTAAATAACCTCTATTAAAGGGCAAAGAGTCACTTCCTGACCTTTCAACTTGTCAGTGTTTGACCAGAATAACTGAATTTGCATGAGCTCACCTCCTTTACATTTTTCATGGTTTTCAGTAGCAAAGACAAACGAACATTAAAATTTAAGCTTAGTGTGAAGAATTTACCTGATGTTTCACTTGTGTTGAACAACAACCACACACTGAAATACCCTCTTTGCATGGCTGAGCGAGCAAAACACCTGTTCTTCCATGTTTAAAACTTCTAAACTAGAGTTCATTTGATATAAAGCAGGTGTGTGATTATTTTTGACCTGTAATAAACCAGATTTTACCAAAAAGGGGGGTGTTAACATTACAGTACACTCACAAACCCTCTTATTTGTCTTAAAGAGGAGAAAAGACTCATTTATATTTAGGTTTGCTGGAAAAATTTGAGCCAAACAGTGCAAATTTTAGCAGCTGCGCTGTGACTGGATGCTATTGTTGTTTTTCATCTCTAACAAAATCACATTTGACCGAGAAAACTGCTTTTTTAACGCGGGCACAGTGAAGCGCCCTCACTTGAATTGTTCTTTCAGACTGCAGAGGCAAAGAAATGTCACTTTCCAAGTCTTAACCAGCATATATGAGCCAAACAGCTGCTAGAGATTAACACAGCTGTCCTGTCGTACTGTAAAAGACCCCCATTTTAAAACAGGGCAAAAAGTCACAGTTTTAAAGTGTTCCTCTTGCACTTTAAGGTTAATTTGATTTCAAGTATTTTCCCACCTTTAGTAAACACTACTGGGACACAATTGTGGAGTTGCACAGTGCTGTAAACCACCTTTTCTCTGCATTTTCACAGTGTAAAGAGGAGAAATGTCACTTTCACAAGCTTCCTGTTATCTGCCTGAAAGACGAATAAACATAAGACGCTTAAGACGGACTAAAGAACGTAAGCAAAAAGGTGCCATTTAAATGGCTGCACAGTGGAGCAGCGATATTTAACACAAATAAAGGATGCCACTGATTTTTTTTGTGCATTTAAGCAGCAACTTTGAGCCACACCATGCAGATTGCAGCAGCTGTACCAGCACACATCCCCGCTTCAAGGAGCAAAAAGTCTCTCTCTGAAGCTTTTAAAGCCTGCAGTCTGCAATTAATTTGATTTCACCCCCAGCTGTAATAAATCACGTGTGACCAAAACTGTGGAGTTTACTGTGCTGGATACACCACCTCCACCTGCATTTCACAGGGTAGAGGGGGGCAAATGAATAATTATTGAGGTTTATAGCAATAAATATGAAATGAAATGTGTGATACTGAAGTTTAGACTGGCTGTAAGGAATTTCATCAATATTTTTTAAGTGTAATAAACCATATTTAACCAAAAACATGCAGCTTGTATCACCTTTTGCGGTGCCTTGCTCCTTGTGTTAGACACAGACGGGCACTAAAATCTGTGATCAATAATCAATCAGATGGGGGGGGTACACAAATGAGACCCCCCCCCTCCTTCGCCACCCACCCCGGTTCCGCAGTGGTCCGCGCAGGCCCGCACGCACGCGCGCAAACCCGCACGCGCCGCCGAGGCATTTCGCCGTCAGGGACAGAAACGCCTCGTCATGCCGGTGCACGAGCCTGACAACCTTCAACATCTGCACCGCAGCCACCAATTCGACACACGCACGGGCATCGATCCGGCCTCTTCTCTGATCGATACTCACTTTGTAGAAGATGAGCTTCAAGGTGCCGTAGAAACCCATGGCTGCCCCCTCCGGTAGGTACGCGCCTCCCGGAGCCCCGAGCGGGATGGATGTGTTACAACTTAAAAAAAAAAAAAAAAAAAAGAAACAGGGGAAGTTTGAAAAGGGCTTAAAA
>VUQK01032141.1:33105-43994 GCA_015106715.1 Bujurquina vittata
TTAATGCAGAGATGTTAGTGTAGGTTTTCAACATATTGCCAGATGATGACCGTGGTTTGTAAAAATGAAAAATTCAGCTCACTCTGGAAGATTAAAGCCAGGTGCCTAGTTCTAGGTTTTTGGTCCTGCTCCTGTTTTTTCTTTTATTTAATATCTAACACCTGATAAAGCTGATTTTCTTTTCTCATCGTGTTTGATGCGAAGCTGAAATGGCTCCTTTTTGCTTTACAAGTCTTGTCAAGTCAGTTTTTGCAAGTCTACTCAAGGTTTTTCTTTGAATCACGCCTTTTGGCAGCTGAGAATCTCCACCAGCTCATCGCTCTGGTAGCTCTACTGCCTGCTGCGAGGCCTATAAACCCAGAAGATTACCACGTTCTGCACCAGTTACTGGATGGGCAGCGCTCTAACATCTGTTTCACCTCTGCTGCCTCAGGGACAGGTACAGAAAATCTTTTATTGCAGTATATTTAAGCTTTGATTGATTGAGCTCTGTATTTATTTTACTGTGCTAGGTTGTTTTTCATGTTTCAGCTGCTGCATGATAAATAGGGTATACCTCCTCTTAACCCTTTTTATCGTTCATTTTTCCACCACCTCTCCCAGTGTGTCCATTCTTGCTCCAATTACAGAGCCAGATCCCCTCACTGGTTTGTCCCGTCTCCTGCATCCTTGTTTCTGATGCTGCCACCCCAGCAGACTGCAGCATAGAGCAGCACGTTTGCCACCGCAGACTGATATAAAATCAGGGGATTAAAAAAAACAAAACATAGTCATGTAAGTGAAAGGCATTAAAAACTATTTGCACACTCTCCAAAAAACACTTATTTTTACTTGTCTGCAAGCAGCTACAGTCTGCAGCTATAGCTAGACTCTTCACCAATGACTTTGACCTCACAAGGTTAAGCTCACTAAGTCAGTATGAGTCACTCACACAGGCGAGGTTACACTGTTGTTAACCATGATTTTTTTCCTTTTAGGATGTTGCAGCCTGGACTGACATGGTCCAGGCACTCGTTCTGGTCCTTGGGCCATATTTTGCCCTATGATAGCTGGGACAGGCATCAGCCCCCATGACCCTAAACTGGGTGGATGGATGGATGGATGGATGGATGGATGGATGGATGGATGGATGGATGGATGGATGGATGGATGGATTTCCAACCCAGCAACACAGGCGTGTGAGGTACTTCCATTGCAACAGTCACACAATGTGTAGCACAAACAGAAAGATGGAGTTTTGTGTACTTCATCTTTGCAGACAGTGCTGTGATGAGAGGGGACTTTATTTCCCTTTTCCAATATGAAGAAAAAGTAACAGTAACCCTCTAGACACTCAGATATCTGTAATTAGTGAACTGAATGCACAAACAGCTGAACTGAAGGTAAAACTGGCGTAAAGTCACAACATTTGCTTTGTTCTTTTTACTTTCTTATACTTCTGTTTCTAAAGAAAATTGCTAAAACAAACACATCTGCGTTTTTGTGCGTTTGCAATCCTCAGAGCTAACAACTGTCAGACACTGCGAAACAGTCCGACAAAGAGAAAACCACTTCAAACACACACACACACACTTCAAAAAAAGACAGAGGCAGATGTGGCCCTGTGTGTGAGTGTGTTAGCAGGATTACCCTACGAGTGTGAGAGGAATCAATAAGGAGAGAGGGGGAGGGGGAGAGGATCAGAGGAATGTGTGAAAGATTGATTTTCAGCAGATGATGTTTCATCTCTCCCTCTCTGTAGATGGCTGTGTGTTAGAGCAGAGTAGTGCCACAGAAGCGGACCCTCACGCTCAGTTACTCAGTTCATTTTTAGCATCAATAATACGACACAAACAACCAACAGTGAGAGCTTCAGAGGTCAGGAGGTCACCAGCCTTAAAGCATGCTCAAAAATATCATTTATCATCTGCCCTTGCTCTCCAGGCTGCAGAGAAATTAAATACATTTTAAAATCTTTACTTGAGGAGAAAATAGCAAAACAGCAGCTCACCAGAGAGGCTGGTTTCCAGCACCAAATGTACAGCATCTACCAAAATTATTCAGTTTTCCTCACATGTAGGAGATCGCTGCTCATCACCGACCGGGAGGTCACTTCCTGTTAAAAGGGAGCTCTTCCTCACAGCTGTCACCAAGTGCTGCTCATAGGGGACTGCCTGATTTTTGGGCTTCTCTTTCTACCATTTCATAGTCTTTGCCTTCCAATAAAAAGCATCTTTTTAACAAGACAAATGCTGCTATGAACCGACACAGCGCAAGTAAAGATGAACTCCGACTGCATCTCTGCAGGTAGTGAACCAAAAAGTGTGAAATTTTGGGCTGATATTGGTGCATGAGCCAGTGCACCATTAATATAATGGTGCACTGGCTCATATATAAATCATATATAAAACAACTAGATATCGCTGATATCAGTCATTTACCAGTATTACACACACGTATATATATGTATATATATATATATATATATATATATATACATACATACATACATACACATTCTCTATTAAAGGCTGTTTAAGTAGACAAAAACATTTTTTTACACGATCATAAAGTAATTTAACATCTTAAACTTCTTAAAAACGGAGACATTTCGAAAGCCAAAACCAAGCTTGTGTAGCCACTGAATAAAGTGGTTGAATAAGTTGTTGTAGCTCTGTCAGCCCTCAATTAAGAATTACTTTGACAATAAAATGTGACAGTAATAATCTTCAGTTACTAGGAAGAGCTGCGGCGAGGAGAAACTGAGCTTAGCGAGCTAACGAGCTGCCAGGGTCTGAAGACAGAAGCCGTTTCCGGTGGGACACATTACAGAGGTGCAATGCAGCAAACAACAAGTGGTTTATAAAGGAAGTAAACAATGCCACTGCACCGTGCAGCCTGTGTGTGGTGTGTGTGTGTGTGTGCGTGTGCATGCCCGTGTGTGTTCATCTATAATGAATGCAGACAGGGTTGGAGGGATGTAAGGGAGTTAGTGCTCATGTATATTTTAATGAGTAGCTCTGTGTGCGTGTGCGTGTGTGTGGGTCTGTGTGTGTGAGTGTCTCCAAGCTCCAATCGTTCTCAGGGGAGAAATAGAGATTCAACAGCGCTAGCAATCAGGACGGAGGATGGAAGGAAAAAAGGCACAAAGGAAGGAAAGAATTAAGAGACACACTCACAGGAAGTATAAAAGGACCTTTAATATGCTGGCCGTGTGTGTGATGAAGCATTAGCATGTAAAGAGGGTAATCCTAAGATCTAAGGAATCTGCAGAGGTGGAACATTTCTGTAATACAATGCTCACGCCATCCACCTACTTTGCACCACAACAACACAATAAAATGACAAAATAATGTCAAAGCCATCAGACTGCCAGGCGCTCTATGCTGGGGCTCCTCTCAGAAAAGCTCCAAGGGGGAATCACCTGAGCTAGAAACTCTGGACATCAAGGAGCATCGAGTTTACTCCCAGCACCTCGGCCTGTCTCTAAAAGGAAGTCTGCACAGGATAAAAAAAACGTGTCTATCAAATCCAGCGACCTGCAGTGATGACAGGTGAAATATCCTCAGCCTTGAATGCGCGCTACAATGATCTACCATCAGCTACAAATCTCCGTGTGAAGAATGAATCGTGTGAAGAAAGAAGGACACCCCCCAGCCCCCCACCACCACCTTCAGGTCACGCAGAGGTCATGACCATAAATGAAGGTTGGAACATAACTCAACCGGCAAATGAAAAGCTTCCAATTACCATCAATAATCTACCAATCACTACAGACGCCACGCCAATCTACCTCTCTGGTTCAGATCATCTCATTCATTCATGTCAACGTCACTACAGTGTGGACAGTGTTACAGACAGGTCCGTCCATTCAAACTATTACTGCGGCAATATGTCAGCAACCAAACCAATCACAAGGTTTTTGCCAACCGGTTGGTGAACACAAATTTTCCCCAAGGGCCAGGTGGTTTCTGGAAGTTGCAGACCGGTCTCGAGGTGTGTGTGACTGAACCCTCATTCAGTTCACTACGGTTGTCGCGTGTCCAAAATGATGGACAAGTTAACATCACAAACTGTAGTTAGCAGTCACATGTTGGCACAACCTCAATACTATTATCAGTCAAATCTGATTTAAAAAAAAAAGGTTTGCAGACTTCACCTCAAAAGTATTGTTTGCGAAAGTTGCTTAAGCGCCACCTTCACTGTTACAGAGGAACCGTGCAACGCCACATCTCTTTTTACTCGCCTGCAACTCGATGATGTCAGTCAGAAACATCGCAGCACTGTGTGTGAAAAGGCTCGGAAAGAGGAAAAATATTAAGATGGAGGGACTCACAGAGGGAGTGGAGAGGAAGAAAAACTAGGTGTGTGGGTGAAGACGGGCATTCAGAGAAAGACAAACAGGGGGGGGGGTCGAGAACAACACAAGCCTCGAGGTTTTACTGGCATTCTTCAGGTGTCGCCTTACACGCTGCAGTAAAACAGTCAGAGAGGAGACAGGACAGCAGAGCACCTGTTCCTCACTGTGCTCCCTCACACACACACACACACACACACACACACGCACACACACGAATGAGGGTCAGCAGAATACCGGCCCACCAATGAGAACACAGGTCTGTGTGGTTGCCATGGTGATGGTGCAGTTAGAGAAAGACGAGTGGTGAGAAAAAAAAAATATAAGAGGGAAAAGGAGAAGGTCGATTCATACTTCAGCTACCACATTTGAGCACCCAGGAGTTTTTTTAAGCACTTTTTTTTTCTTTTATTCAACCTGAGTGGAAGATGCCTGAAACGCTCAAAGATACTAAATATTACAGCAATTTTATTACTGGACGGAGAATTCTTTTTGTTTTTTATTTGGTCATGGTTTACTAGAAGCTTTTTCCCTGTGTTTGTACAGCTGCTTGTTTTAGAAGGTTTTAAAGTCTGAGCCAATGCTGCAAGCGAATGAAAAAGTCACAGAGACATGTGATGTTAACTCATCCATGTCACTATCATGGTGACCATGTAGTCAAGTCACACATAACTAGAGACTGGTCTGCAACCATCTGGCAACCACGAGTATTCTCCAAGACCTCCTTGGTGGTTCTCTAGCAACCAACCATCTGGTTGCTAGGGAAAAATATAGCAAAAAAAAAACTCCCTGTGATTGCTTTGGTTGCTGCAGCACTGAAGCAAAACTTTTTTAATTTGAAGACAGAAACAGAGGCTTTTCTGCCTGGGTTAAACTGCCTCCAGTTTAATCCAGCAGTAGTCGTTACAAACAAACCTGAAAAGCGTCAGGAAACCGTGGCAATTTACTGGCAACCAAATCAATCACTAGAAGCTTTTTGGTTTACCGAGTGACAGCCAGAAACTTCCAGGAAGCATCGCCAACCAGTCTGGGAATATACCTTTCCCTAGCGGCTGGTGGTTATATCATGTAGAAAAAAACCTATAGAAATAATTTTTACTAGTTCTTTTTTTCAGTTGAGCGATTCCCTAAGTTTTAGAACTTTTGTCCTGATTATCATAATTACATTCATGGTTTAATCTGCCTGGGAAACCTGCTGGGAAAGTTTGACTCTATTATTAGCTCTGGTTCTGGTTCTAAGTCATAGGCAGACAGTGAAGAATCACATGAAAAGAAAAGATTTTTCTAAAAAACTAATTTATTGCCACTACTTATTGGGGTGTAAAAACAAGACAAAAAACTTCAAGTCAATCAGAGCTCTGTATGCAGGATTACAAACGGGGACATCACGCTACTGTACGTACATTCAACTACTGCATTAAAAACACTAACAGAACGGGCCTGTTTGACAGCTTTGACAGGAGAAAATGTCAGTCTATGACTAAATGACAAGAACATCTTCTTTACACAAGAGAACTTAAAAAAAAATCAGGGGTAAGCTGTGGCATTAAAAACAAAAAAGAAAAAGGAGGCAGCATAAACTCCAGCTTTAAATCTGGCCCTTGGGATGCACTTATTTCTCTGACAATGACTCCTGTTCCTGCCTGTTATGGGGTGCAAGGCCTAAATAAATAAAGCACTGCTGTATAAGTTTGATTATCAAAAAGATGACTAAAAAAAACTATGAGAAAACAAAAGTCATGATGCCACAGCTTTAGTCAAGGGAATACTGGCTCTTTTTTAAAGGTGTACTGTCAGGCTGACGACTGAATTATGAAGAAAATCTGAGAAACAAAATGCAGTAACGAATCTTTTTTTTAATTTTAGAAGTCAGATATGAAAAAATGTAATTAAATTCTTCAGTAACAGAGTCAACCCGCCTCAAAAAAGACTGCACTGTAACCGGAAGGTCGCAGGTCCAAGCCTCCACCCTGCTGACGAGCAGAAGACTCCAGGAATGCTGCTGCAGCTCGAGGAGTGTGTGTGTGTGTGTGTGTGTGTGTGTCGCGCTGACTCGGCGTGATTGGTATGGCCGGACCTGACTGGCTGGAATGCTGCCCAGCACTGGAATGTGACTGACTGTGCGCGCACACACACACACACGCACACACACACACACACACACACTCTTAGAGCATGGGTATGAGGGTGTGTTAAGGTGTGTTTGAGCAGAAGGAAGAGACAGTCGAAAGCAGAGAGGAAAGACTGACTAATGAATTATGTCTCAACTGTTTTGTTGAGCAGGTTTGTTTGCTGATGGCAGGAATGGACCGTACTGGACAAACTAGGCCAGATACGAAAAGGATGAGTCATCAAGACAGGCCGACATGTGGCCTGAAAATGTTTTTGAACTGATGTAAAATAGAAAAAAGATGCACAAATACACACTCAGGGTGTATTTCATGGGAAGGCGCAAGCGGTATCCACCAGGTCTGGATAAAAAAACCCACCAAAGAACTGCAGTTCCTCTGATGTCCAATTGAGGCCGTCTCCAAACAGAGTCAATCCCGTGTGAAAGCATCCTTTACAGCAGCAATAAAAATGTCTTCTAAAATGGACTTCCACAGGTATTTTCTCCCCAATAGTATTTTTTTTTGTTTAAAATAAGGGGTGCAGCTTCTTTGATTGACAGGTGTCCCATCACTGGGAGACTACAGCTGCTAACCTCATTTAAAGTGTCTCAATTGGACAGTTTTGTGGTTTTTGGTGCTTCCTGAGTGTTTCTAATGAAGTAATCTGACAAATATTATAGCTTGATGCGTGGTAAAGACCATCCACTCAGATTGTGGTTTAGTTTTGGTGACTAAAATCCTAGTATTTTATTAGTCTGATTCATTTAGCAGCTTGCTAACTAAGCTTGTTAGCTGATAACTTGGCACTAAAGCCTCTTCTCCAAATATGTTCACATCTAGCTCCAAAACCCCCCCAACATATATGCAATCAGTTTATTTATTTATTTTAATGGGAGTCCAGCAACCAATGAGACGATAGATACCTACATCTTTTATATACAGTCTATGCAAACACACCTTTAATACAAAAGAAAGTGCAAAGACTCTCTGCCAGTTCTGTGGCTTCATTTCTCACTTTATATGTGATGGACTACTCCCTGAAAAACTATCAATATGATGCATTCACAGAAAAGATGAATCAATCAGTCGGCTCAAGGCTGCAGAACAAAACCCTCCTCCATCCGAGGCAGTAGACTAACAAAGCAGACAAATCACATAAAATCATCCGAGGCGCTCGGCAGATGTTTCTCCCTGTAATAACAACTGTCTCCTTTCGTGACACAAAAAGTGACACATCCTGCTTTTTGACGTGGACATTAAGCCGCAGCCTCCTCAGGCAGGAAGCGAACGGTAACACAATTAGGTTCATCCTTCCTCCTGAAAACTCAGAACAGCGGACACCTCGTTTCACTGTACGAGCAAAGCGAAGGAAATGTGTGCGCTCGCATACCAGACACGCCGTTGCAGCTCTAATGTGCTTCTATTCACACCAGTCATCTGACCCTAGAGAGGTCAGTGTGTCTGTCATGTGTCTTTCAGAGACATTTTGAGTGAATAAGAAACAGACTTGCACTAAATCGGTTTAAAAAAACAAAGATAAAACCTCTGCACAGAGTATTAAACTCTATTAATATAATTCCTGTATAAGTGTGTGTGTTTAATCCCCATATACATGTAGTAATCTTGAAAAAAGGGCTCTTAGATTACAGATTAATGCCCCAGTTTTTCTGTCTGGCTCCCTCACAAACACAAACCTTTGTATTTCTCTCTTTATGAGGACCCTCGCTGATGCATTAACCATCACGCCTAAAAGCTTAAATTAAACCTAAAAGGACCCCTGAGTTAAGAAACCCACAATATCCTCACTGTCCATTCTAAAACTCAAATCACCCCCTTCAAAGACAGTCATGCATCATTGTCAGCAAATTTAATGTGGAAAACTTCCACGTGATTATAATAAAAACCACAATGCGTCCTCTAGTGGCCACAGAGAGAACTGCAGAACTATCAGTTTATCTTGGGCCATCCTATCGCGTCTATGGCGCCATACTGGTTCTGCACCAGTTTGACTGCGAGTGTGTGCTTGTGTGTGTGTGCGCCATAAGCCATTAGTTCCCATGGGAACATACTTCATATCCCATGATCCCGCAGTTGTGGGAGGAATCTGAGGAATGTTGACTGCTGCACATTCCCACCCACACCTACTGTGTGTGCTGTATGCCCATCTTTGTGATGGCTAATTTGGTTTGAGTCCTTGGGATTGAGGACATCATTATCAGTATGGAGCCAGGAGCATGATGGGATACCTGAAGGTTCAGTTCTGCAGTTCTCTCTGTGGACATTAGACAGCAAGCTGAGGTTTTTATTCAAATTCATGAAATCTGAGACTGAAACATGTGAACCAGGACGTGCTCAGAAGTCTTCAGTCTGTGAAGCTTTTCACTGAGAATCCAGAAAAATGTGGCCAAAGCTAGTGCGAGGTGTCAAACTGGCCTGCGGGCTCTAAATCTGAACATTTTGGCCGGTGTCACGTTTGTTGTCTCGAGGGAGGGGTGGACACTGCACGCTTATACTGTACTAGATTATAAGTCACAAGACGGGCCCCACCCTAAGCACCCAGTGGTTAACCCTGGGAATTTAAACTCATCTATCTTCACTATCTCTGCTCCGTGCAGCTTCACATCACACCCGGCTGCTTCTCATTCAAACATCTACTCTGTCCTGCTTCTGCTGACTTTCATTCCTCTTCTCTGCAGAGTAGGGCTGAAACGATTAATCTGATTAATCGTGATGAATCGATTACTGAAATAATCGACAACTAATTTAGTAATCGATTAATCGTTAACTGGAGGACAGACTCAAAAAAAGGGCTATTTGCTGAAAAAAAACCCACATATTCACAGCAGTAATTAAGCCAATACTGTACAAAATATATGAACATTTTACATTTAAGATAAAATCACCTTTGTCTGTAAATATGTTTTACTCAAAACTCCTCAAGTGGAATAGTTTTAGCTACACCTGGTGCAAATTCACTGAAGAAATGCTATGCTATTTCAAATTAGGCATTAAAATGTTTATTTTCTTATTTAAACAATTAATTGAATTCTTTGTTTATTTGCATCTTTTAATGTAGTTCTAATACTTTATTTTTTTAAAAAAAGGCTTAAGCGGTTCAATGAAAAATCTCCAGAATGTGCCTTTTATTTAAACCCAATTAATCGTCAGAATAATCGATAGATTATTGGATTACTAGTTGCAGCCCTACTGCAGAGCATACCTCCACCTCTCCAGGCTCGTTTCCACCTGCTCCACACTGTCACTATAGATCACAACGTCAATAGTCAGGCAAACACCACAGCAGTGCTCTCAGTATGAAGCCACACTGCTGCTCACTGATCGTCACCTCTCTCCTGTATACGGCTCATCACCTTTATGCCTCTGAAGTAACTACAGCTCTGCACCTCACTCTTGTTCCTGACAAGGTCATGGATCTAAATAAGGAGCAAAGAAGGACAATGCAGCCAGTTAAAATATGCAGTGAGTTTAAAATAATAATGGAAAGTGGACTTTTCTGCCTTCTGTCATAAATACTGTTTCAAATGATGAGGTCACTGCGCCGGGCTGACGTCCTCTTGTGCGTTACCTCTTCATTTTCATTACTGTTGGGTCATTTCAAGGCAATTAGCAATTAGCACTAGGTCATGTGCCAGCAATCCCCTAAGCCAAAAGCTCAGGGTTCAGTCCGCTCTCAGGCCCCGTTTGCACGACACCTTTCAAAAATGAAAACAGTGTCGTTTTGATGCGGTCGATGTTTTCTTGTGTTTTTGCTGTTTTATTATTGAGTGTTGTGTGCAGCAGCAATCCAACCTCACCCTCAGTCCACAAAGCCTCTGACATTGGCCATTTTGTGCTACTGAGTCCCTCCACGTGTGTGCGTGTTGTGTGAAGAAGCTTTGCAAAAAACACCGCCACCTTGTGGCCTGGCAATGGGAACTACATCGTTTATCGTTTCAAGCGTCATCGTGTAAACGCAGCGCGTTTCTGAAACCTCTTCGTGTAGACGGGAGGCTGAAAAGCATCAAAATGACGCAGTTTCCAGTGGAAACATTGTCGTGGAAACGGGGCCTCAGGTTCATGCAGTGTTTTCTACCCTTGTCTCTATGTTGCTGCCCAAACCTTTGGTTTACAGGGGGCAGCCAATCAAAAGAAAGTTGGCCTAAACATGGACGACCTAAAACAGCTCTTTTTTGACAGAGGATGAACGGAGGCAGCCGAGTATAGAAGAGATGAATCATGCAAAATGACTCTACTGGAGTCCAAGAATAAAGTCCTGTCATGAGCAATATTCACAGAGCAGTGTGTAATAGCCTCCAGCAAAAATAAATAAACTTATTTTGTGTACATAAAACATTTATAGAGTGATATTTACACATATATACAAACCATATTTATCTCAAAAGCTTTCAGTAACTTGGTGGTCCAGGCAGTTTTTCTGCGCA
>VUQK01032143.1:0-10122 GCA_015106715.1 Bujurquina vittata
TAAGACCTATCTTTTTCATTTGGCCTTTGACTAGTATGAGCTGCTGTCTTGTTTTTAATTTTATTTATGTATTCATTTTTTAGGATTAACTAGGTATTGTTAGTTTTTTATTTTTATCTGTGTAAATTTTATTTATTTTAATTACCTTTTTAAATTTTATCTTCTCTTGTCCTGATGTTTTATGTACAGTACTTTGGTCAGTGGTTACTGTTTTTAAAGTGCTTTATAAATAAATTTGGCTTGGCTTGGCTATAATATTAACAAGACATTCCTCCCTTATATAACAATCCCACAGGGCTTCTGTGCCAGCACAGAAACATGGAAGATGTTTGTTAAAGGATGGATTTCAAATCAAACCATAATCGTTCCATATGCCCCAACCTAGAAGTTTTGATGATTAATCCTTAACAAAATGAGACTTAAACTCAAGTCTCCTAATTGAAAAATATGTGTCCCAACCTCATTTTTCTGTTTGACACTCGTCTACAACCCCATTTCCAAAAACGTTAGGATCCTGTGAAATTTTTTTTTTTATTTATTTTTTGTTTCATGATGCTTTGAATGTTTCAACTGATGAAAGGCCTGGTCTGCAGCTCAGCATTCTTCTCCTATGAAGCAATGCCATCATAATAGATGCAGTATGCCGTTTAGCATTGTCTTGCTCAGTAGTACAAGGCCTCCCCCGAAAACTCATTTGGAGAGCATTTATTGCCCTGAAACTTGTTTATACCTTTCAGCACTGATGAGCCTTTAAAGGTGTCAAAGCTGCCTATTCCAGAGGCACTAATGCACCCTGATACCATCAGAGATACGTGCTTTTAAATTGAGCGCTGATAACAAGCCGGATGGGCCCTCTTCTCTTTAGTCCGGAGGATGGGGCATCCATGTTTTCCATAAAGGATCTCAAATGTTGCCTCAGTCTATTTAAATGAACTTTGACCCAGAGAAGACGATGGTGTCCTCTTGATGTATCTTTGTATGATAGAGCAAACTGTATTTGTAAGTCCTCTGACTCCATGCAGAGATTTCCACTGACGGAATCATGAATATTTTTAATGCAACAAAAGGGCCTGAAGATCACGGTATCAAATATTGATTTCTGCCTTTGTCCCTTAGGCACAGAGATTTCTCCACATTCTCTGGATCCTTTGATTTTATGAACTGTAGATGATGAGATGTTTAAATGTTTGCAATTTTTCACTGAAGAACTTTATTCTGAAATAGAGCAGATACAGTTTTGGTTTGATTGGTGAACTTCTGTCCATATTTACTTCTTAGAAACGGTGCTTCTCTGAGGTGCTATTTTTTTATACCCAGTCCTCTCAGTGACATGATGCCAGTTAGCCTAATTAGTTATAAAATATTTCTTTTTTTATACTACTTACTTTTCCAGGCATTTGGTGCTCTTGTCCCAGTTTTTTTTTCCAGTGGTGTTGCTGTCATCAAATTCAAATTGATTTGATTTTTTTCAATATTTTCTATTGCGATAGAGGTTTCTAAGATTTGCAAATCACTGCATTCTGTTCTTATTTACATTTTATGCAGCATATCAACTTTTTTGGGATTTGGGGTTCTATAGTTTTACATTTAACTCAGCAAAAGACTCGTTGTTAGATTTGTTCTGATGTGAAGTTAAATTATTTATTCACAGATCAAAATTACACTGTTTTTTTTGTTTGAGAAATTTAAGCATTTTACAGACAAATTTACTATTGAAAAAATAAAGATCTCTATACGTTCTGTTATCGCCCACCAGGGATGGGTAATGCCTCCACAGACAGTCATTAATGACAGCAATGTGGGATGGCATTTATATATTGCATATATTTATTTATAGAAAAAAAAATCAATCTTAGCTGATGCTGGCAGCTAAAGTGGAAATAATGATCTGCTCCACTGCCAATAATTCCATCATTTATGCAAAGTCAGGCTTATCACAAGTCCCCTTGTGCAATTAGGTTGTTAGACAAATGTTAACATTTCCAGTTATATGAAATATAGCATGCTAGATATGAAGTGGGCAATGAAAAATTATCTGTAGATTCTTGAACAATCCATTTAATTAATTTCCTGATTCAAATTGAATTTTCTTCAGTTTTTACAGTATGTACATAAAGACCACTTTTTAGATGGAACATACCCTTTATATTTCTGCCTTATTTGCCAGGTTTTATTGGTTATTTGTCAAATTTATACAGATTCTTATGATGACCTGCATTAAACTGAGAAATGTTGCTAATAGGGCATGAACAAAAATTGCACTCCATCAAAGAGCTGAATGGCATTTAGGGTTCATTTGTGGTGTGTTGTTTGTTCCAGCTTTTCCTCTAAATGCCTCTAAATCCCTGACAAAATGTTTCAGAAAATATAATGCGATCTTAGACCACCAGTAGCTCACTAGAAATGAATCAATACCTCTGTGACACAGTGTAGGCATTTGTCATATGTATTAGTCAGTGGGTGGCATTCAAGCCCGTATGACTCCTTTCTAGCCCACACACTCACAGTCTGCATGCCCATAATCATGAGCAAGAGAAAAGACAAGTCTTTGAATGCAAAATAAGGCATTAATATCATCTAAGAAAGTCAGCCATTTCAAATGAACATCAACATGTTATCCATCCATCCAACCATCCACCCATTCTCTTCTGCTTATCCCTTTATAATAAATCTACAATAATTGGCATTTATTAATGCTTCAATCTTAAATATGATTAATCTGTCTTTACTGATGGGCTACATTCCACAGGCCTTTAAGGTGGCAGTAATTAAACCATTACTTAAAAAGCCATCACTGGACTATTTATCTTAGCTAATTATAGTCCAATCTCCAACCTTACTTTTATCTCAAAAAATCTTTGAGTAGTTGTAAAGCAGCTAACAGATCATCTGTAGAAGAATGGTTTATTTGAAGCATTTCATTCAGGATTCAGAATTCACCACAGTACAGAAACAGCATTGGTGAAGGTTACAAAGTATCTTCTTATGGCCTCTGAGAGTGGACTAATCTCTGTGCTTGTCCTGTTGGACGTCAATGCAATGTTCATTATTAAAGGTACAGTACAGCGCTGCAGTGGCTTAAATCATATCTATCTAATAGATTCCAATTTTTTTCATGTGAATGGGTCTTCTTCATTCACTAAGGTTAATTATGGAGTTCCACAGGGTTCTCTGCTAGGACAAATTATATTTACACTATACATGATATCCACCTTTATCTATCTATAAAGCCAAATGGCACACACTAATTAGTTAAACTGCAGGGATGTCTTAAAGACATAAAGGCCTGGATGACCTCTAATTTCTTCCATCTAAGTTCAGATAAAACTGAAGCTCTTGTACTCAGCTCTACAAATCTTAGAAACATGGTATCTAACCAGATGCTTACTCTTGATGGCATTACCCTGGCCTCAAGTAAAGCTCCCTGAAAAACTTTCACCTGATCTAAAATGTTGTAGTGAAGGCACTGAGAGGGACTTCAAAAAGAGAGCATATTTTAACCATACTCGCCAGAATTGAATTTAAAATACTTCTTCTAACATAGAAGGTTTTGAAAAATCAGACTCCATCGTATCTTAAAGACCTCATTGCACGATATCACCTCAATAGAACACTTTGCTCTAGCTTATAGCTAGGGCTGGAACAGCTGACCCTGAACCCTCCCTTGGTTAAGGCCTTTACACACTGAGTGTGTTGTGAAATAACAACGTAAAATACAGAATTTTTCAGATGCAAACTTTTCTCATAATCTATATACTGTACACACCAAACATGTGTTTTTTAGAATATCAAAATCAAATCCCTTGTGAAAAAAAATGTTGATATAATGTCCTCATGATGTTGATGATGTAATAAGGTCTTGATATCCTGAAAACAGTCAAAAATTGAGTAGGATTGAGTAGGAATCTAAACACAATCTAAATTTTTTTAGGAAGCTTGCAACTCTGTCTTAGTCTTTGTGGGAAAGGTAGCAACCTCAACCAAGCTTGTAATGAGAGTCTTTTCTGAAGGACGCGTCGTAAAAGAGTGATGCCAGTATAAAAACATGCTGATTGTATAATGCAATAACACAGTAAAAGGCTAACTGGCTACTCTAGAGTAATTCCACTTATTTATTTCCATGGATGATCAAGGAGGCTGCTAACTTTCAGCTTGAAATATGAAGCTTTAAGTGCAGTCTTTCAGCACAATCTCATGTACGGTATGTAACCACAAAGTGCAATCAAGTACAAAAGACTCACTGAAAATGAGTCAGTTATGGTGACATTGAGTTAATAACATCTACCAGCTGCAGCTAATGTGTGATTTTTTTTTTTTGTTGTGACATCTCTTGATGGTCTTTCTCGATGGGATTAAAACCTCAGGACATCAGTAGCTTAGAGCATATAACTGGAAAATGCTTCCAGTAGTCCATTAGCTGTACTGCTATGTGTCAAAATTCTGAAACAACCAACTGTGCACAGCAACCAAACGTTTCTGCTCAGTCTGCTCACCCATTAACCCTTAAACATCAGAGGCTGCATTTCAGTCTTTTAAGCCATTTGAAACCAGTCCTGTCTGAAATATGGAACGTTTCTCAAACTTTTAAATGTAATCTACATCTGCATTAGTGTAGTCCAATTACTCTATCCACATCATCTCTGCTTCTGACAGTTACTTCATCATGTACTCTTTCTGTTTCTTTTAGATCAAGCTTGACCAAACCTAATTTCAGATATTTTACTTTTGAAAGTATCTGTGAAAGCACTGTAAATGACATCTAACACTAGCATTTTGCCTAACAAATTAACATATTTCCAACTTTTTTTTTATTTGTCTAGTAAGCAAAAACAGGTCATAGTCAGGCCAGAGTATTCATCCACTTTAATGCCTTCCTCTTCCCCAGAGAAGCTCCCGGCCTCAGCCAGGCCTAGCTGGAAGACATTTGCACACAAGCGTTAAATCACCTGTGATACCTGTAATGTAATCGCATGAGCCCACTGCATTGCATGTGATGTCTTCTGTTTTTGGAAGCCAAATCTAGATTAGGGAGCAATGACCCTTTCCTGTAGTAAGGCCTTCGCATAATTAAAAAAAACAATTCTAAGCATATCTCTGAGAGTTATTGCTTAAAGATAAATAAAAATAAATGAATGCATTAAAAGAGCTTATTTAAAAAAAATAAAATCCATATATCAGCGAGGCATATCTCCACTCATAGTTTTAAGTATTTTAGCCACTGTCTTTATTATTAAATATTATTATTATAAATTTATGACCATTACGTTAGTAAGTCAGATAATGCTTTCACTTGAACACAGACATATGGCAGACACACCAAAATTAGAAACTTTCTGTAAAAAAATTGAAATGATATTTTGGCATCAGGAAGCCTTTTTAATTATCTGGCCATGGAAA
The DNA here is from genome assembly GCA_015106715.1 of Bujurquina vittata. Classification (NCBI taxonomy): domain Eukaryota; kingdom Metazoa; phylum Chordata; class Actinopteri; order Cichliformes; family Cichlidae; genus Bujurquina; species Bujurquina vittata. The sequence continues at coordinate 5,398 of VUQK01032143.1, forward strand.
ACAAATAAAAACTACTCCTTGCAGACTTCACCTGTCCTCACCACATATTCATTAATTAAATTTTAACCATCCATTAGAAATGCATGATCAACAAATGTATTAAAGAATTAAAGGAACACTTTGGAAAAATATAAGAGCTCAGTTGGCAAAAAATCATGCTGGACATCTATGCTGGTGTAAATGGACTCGCTCTTATACAGCACTTTTCTACTCCTGAGCACTCAAAGCGCTTCAACAGCATATTTACATTCACCTATTCATACAAGCGCTTCCATGTGTAAGTGATCTAAGTGCTTATTGTCTAACAGTTACATGCAGTCATACTCCGACGCTTGCGTCGGAGAACAACTTGGGGTTCAGTATCTTGCCCAAGGATACTTTGGCGTGCAGCCCCAAACAGCCAGGAATTGATCCCCTGACCTTCCGATCAGGAGGTGACCTGCTTTACCTCCTGAGCTGCAGCCACCCCAAATGATGTACGTAGACTGGGTAATGTGCTAGGAATGAAAGGATGCCACGTTGTTTGATGGAAATGAAAATGACAAACCTACAGAAGACTTTACAGCAACTCAAAATAGTACTCAGCAGTTTGTATGGCCCCCACATGCTTATATGGATGCCTGAAAATCTTGTGAACGTGTTAACGAGAACAATATGATCAAGGATGTTCAAAGTCACGCAACAGATACATCTACTAAAAATCTTGGACATGTTAAAATCTCGGCAATCTTGGCCTAAAGGTAAAAGGTAAGTAATCAAGTTTTCAGAAAATCTTGTGAATGCGATAATAAGAGAACTAACCTTAATTTTTAGAAAACCTGACCTCGGACCTTTATTATTGGTCCAAGGTTGCTAATATTCAAACTCCTGAGATTTTGTTCACTTGTTCACTGATTTTGCAGTGAACAAGTGTTGGCCCCTGCTCAGCGCTGCTCTTGTTGGTCACCTGGCATTAATATTGGAAAAGAGAAATAATTGTAATCAACATTTACATATTTAAAAAAACAGAAAAAAATGGGGTGGGGGAAGGTTGCATTGATAGATACAGAGAGAGGCAGACATGATGCAGCACACCTATGAGTCATTGGGGCATAGTGGTTAAAATAGAACACACAAAAAGATAAAAGGAAGCATCTGCAAGGCTTCCTAACCCATTCTCAGCTCTCTGTGACTCATCCCAAGGCATTGTTCACATTTTGGCTAATTCCTTTCTGTGTCAGTATTTGTGTCTTTCCTTGAGCAATTAACTCACAGCATTTTGTAACTTGCAGCTTTGCTGTCAGATAATACATCTATTTATTTGTCTTTCATAAATCATTCTAAATGTCGGTGGAGCAGAAGATGTTCCCCACACACCAGCAAGGAAACAGAAAAATGATGAAAGATAATCCATAAAGGTCGGACTCTTGACTCCATGGCAGACTTGTTTACAAATGTTTAAAGTTTCCGCCCACCTGCAGAGGTGGCTATTTTTGCTGATTGCACTGCTATTCAGGATCGCAAAGCTTGATTGAAACACATGACTCACTGGCATGAACTTTACAGGAAAGGACATATTTTTGAGTATACTAATTACCTTTTGCCTCAAATGTGCCTGCTTCACAGTTTTTGTTTCTAGACCAAATATTGTGTGCAAATCATTCCCTGCCATAATTTTTCTTTTCAGCTAAAGTGCAGAGAGTGCACATTTATATGTAATACAGACAATTAGTTTTCGTCCCATGTGTGGTTCTGTTACCAAAGTTTAGTCTGCATTGAGGAAGACTGTGGTTTAGTTAAGTATAGTTAATATCCTGACTGAGAAAAACGTGTCCGCTGCAGTGTTAGCACTTGCTATCCAATATTAGCATCAGTGGTGCATTGAGGCAACCACATGCAAACGACCCTGTGTGAGGCTAACAGTATCAAAGTCTAAACAAGAAACCGGGTGTAAAACTCGATGTAGCCACGGTGACATCAGCTATTTCTGGACTTTGTACATTGTGAAGCATCAAAGCTAGCATTAAGGTGATGACCGCTTAAAGCGCAAAGCTATTTAGCAAGGTGAATCCATAAACTGTACATGTGCACACTCAGACACGCAAACTAATTTTGAGTTAAATACCACAGCAATGAAACACTAAAAATCTACTCACCAAAACCTTTTTTGCAGGAGGTTAATTATTTGTTAGATAATTCAATTCAAAATTCACAAAGACGTTGGCGAGGACATTTCCAGTGAATCAAATTAACAGAGGTGACGCTTAGCAACTATTAACTACTCTGTCAGCACACCTGTCGTGAAAGCAAGCAAACAAACAAACAAACAAAAAACACTGCACAAGTACAAACATATGGATGAACTTTAAAGGTGAAACTATAGAATCCAAACCCCCTTTTTTCTACCTACATTTTTTGAATGCTGTGCATTTGGGCATTTCAATCAGGAATGATGCACTTTTGGAGCCAGTCTGAAGTGGCCATTAGAGGAAGTGTAGCGTTTTCGGCAGTTCATATTTCCCTCCTGGAGGTTTTTGCTTGTGTTTCATTCTCTGAGATGAGGTAGGTGAAAGAGTTAACCTTTGAGCTGACAGGTGTAGCCCACACCCATGTGGGAGTGGAGATTCTAATCTAGTCCAGCTGCCGAGTATTTAGAGTTGAGTACTTGAAGAACTTGATTGGTGTGGGTTTGGGGCCCTCCTCTATAAAAGGGAGAGAAAGGAAGAGCTCTGGTTGTGAGAGACATGAAGCAGCAGGTTGAACCTGAGCTGGATGACAGACTTCAGCTGGACGAAAGCACACACAAATAATCTTTTACCTGGCCTGGCTTTTTAAAGCACTCTAGTTTTATTGGATCCACTCTTATCATCAAGAATGGATCCTTCTCATCAAGGTGTATTTGTAGTTAGTTAACAAAGGACTGGACTGGGAACAGCCAGAAAGACCCTGTGTGCTAAGGGAGTCTCAGGAGGAAAAGGCCACGGTGTCATTAGTAGGTGGCCAGAAGGTACCTAGGACCTGGAGAGATAGAGATTGAGTATTCCCAGGATCTCATGTGCAACCCTACTCCCCACTGACATGAGGCTTTTTAAGGCCCATAACCCTAGCGGTGGTGCTCTCGGGCCCTGGACTGCAGACCAGAATTTTACTCGCAACCCAGTAGTATGCTTTGAAGAGATTAGATTCTTATGAACACTATTTCCAGTGTGTGTGTGTGTGTGTTGGTTTTCTGCTCGCCACCATTAGAACTAAATTATAACATAGGGGCACATTTTGCCTTTTGTCTCTGCAGGTTTATCAGCCAAGAAATTGTGCTTCACATCCTGCTTTTAAATGTGTGCTTTGTTTTACTCCAGTGTGTTCACTCATTGGTTAAGTTTAAGTACTCTTTAGTTAAGATTTGATTGTGGCTGGTGCAAAATGCAATCCTGCATTTTTAAAAGAGACGTGTTTGGCACCAAGAGGTGCTTTTTCAGAACTTATGTGTGGCCTGTTAGTAGTGAGAGATCGTTCTCGCTAATGACAATTTTGTCTCACACAATTGACAAAAAATACTTTGTGCATACATGAACTGCAGTGTTTCATGCGGGCAGTCAGATTAACTTCAAAGCTGTCTTTGTGGTACAGGGTCCCAGTGTACCCTATCTACTATGTGCCATTTGCATTAAAACTGTGGCCATCCTTAAACAATTTCATCCATCCATCCATCCATCCATTTTATTCCAAGAAGCCCAGACTTCCCTCTTTCCAGCCACCTCTGCCAGCTCATGAGGACCCTGGTAGGGTCTCCCATGGCAAATTGGTCCTGGGTGAGGCCCCTTAAACACTTTATTTGTCTAAATTCACCAATATGGGAAAAATTAAATACTCCAAGCACTTTTGTAGCTTTCAACATTTTATACAGTCACTATGTGTCTTGTGTTCTCTGGAGTTTGCTTTCTTTCAGCTCTGCGGGGGGCTAAATTTTCCACTTGCATCAGAATCCTTTTGTGTGTTTCTCATTCTGCCTGCATGAACTCTATTCACACACTTTGCTCCCTCGCTGCTTCTTTTTTCTCTCTCTACAACTGTCTTCCTACCTGCCTCCTATGGCGTTGCCCTTGCCCCCTGTTCCCAGCAGTCCATGCTCTGACAGGTGACCCCATGGAGCATCGGTCTCACATGGCTGGCTGTGTCCGCACAGATGTGTCCCTGATTGTCCTTTTCTGTCTTCCTTCCTGTGATGTGGCCCTCTAGTGTCTACCCAAAGTCATCTCATGGGTTGTTGCTCCGCTTCAGTTCTGAGTCCTCTGCTGTCATCCCGTTTTCCCTCCATTCTTCCTTTCTTATAATTTCTTCTTTTTTTCTTTCTGCTTTGCAATAACTTTTGATCTGCTCTGGCTCACATGAAATTCTTACTGCCATGTCAGCTTCTCCGCCTTTATTCTGCTCTGCCTCCATCTCAATCCTTTTAATCTTTTCCAAATCCCACCCACCCTCTTTGATTTTCTGTGTTCCCATTGTTTTCATTTCTTTTGAGTGTTCTTTCACCATTCCATCATTACCATTTAAGCCTTTTTTCTTTTTTTTTTGGCTTACCTGAAATCTGGTTTGTCTTTACAGCTAGTGATTTGAAGAAGGTATTAAGTTTTTCAAAACGAAAAACAGGGTAGAAATTACACTTCCAAATAAACTCAGACACAAATTTTGAATCAGATTTGTTAAAATTTATAGACGAGCCCCCCCCCCCCCCCAAAAACAATACGT
>VUQK01032144.1:0-14998 GCA_015106715.1 Bujurquina vittata
TTTTTTTTTTTTTTTTTTTTTTTTTTTTCCTTTTTTTTAAAATTTTTTTTTTTTATTTTATATTTAAAAAGTTTTACTTTCTTTTCCTTTTTTTTTTTTTTTTAATTGTGAAGTTTCTTTCACTTAGCCAGTTCAGGGTCACATTCACACCTATGGTCAATTTAGAATCACCAGTTAACCTAACTCCATGCATCTCTTTGGACTGCGGGAGGAAGCCAGAGTACCTCGACAGAACCCGTCAGGAATGGGGAGCGCACGCAAATTCCACACAGAAAGGCCCCAGTCAAGAATTCAACCCAACTTAATTGTGTGAAAGAAAGTAATTAATTAATGCTGAAAAACAAACACTGAAGAATGACCTTCATTCTCTGTGGCAGACCATTAGCTGCGAATTGTATAGGCCACAAGTCTCTCACTGCTGCCAACACAAATGAAAATGATTTTCACTCAACAGTGAGGGGCAGTGAATCTTTGCTCAACATACATTGTGTGAAAAACAAAAAGTTATTGAGCCATGAACCCTTATATCACAACCAGCAGTTATTTTTCCATAGAGCTCCTAATCAAAGATGTAGATATGCATTTTGCCTGTATCATAAAAAAGATTTTATATATATATATATATACATATATACATATATATATATATATATATATATATACATATACATATACATATATATATATATATATAGTAACAGAGAAAGTATGTTTCCAGGCCAGTTAAGATTTGTAATCCTTTGTAATCTTAATTTCTTCTTTGTATTGGATGTGGTCATGTGATTATATTCAGTGTTATCCCTGATTTCTGAGCTCTTCACCTTCCAGATGTCCTGCAAACTCATTTTGGCAGGCGGTACTTAAAGCTGAAGCCCCAGCTAATGCTTTGAATACAAACTGACTGCTTATTCATTGTCATGTTATGTCCCATCTAGAGTCTGTAAAGCCGGAACCGTGAAATAATTGCCTGAAAATTGGCATTTTTTGAAGCTAGAGTGTTTATTGAATCCTTTATAAAATGTTTTAAAAGAAATTAAATATCAGTTTGTATATGAGTTTTAATTAGTATATTTATTAGTATATTTGCATTCAGTATTTTTTTTGTCTGTTTTTGAGATTTGTTGCTTTTAAAAGTATTTTGCAATTTCTTTAGTTTTTTGGGGGGAGAAATATCACAGTGATGATGTAGAGGTCTCAAGAACTCATGAAATAGCATACACTTCCAAAATTGAAGTTAGCTTTGGTGAGGCAAAGCAGGAGGCTGATATCGGCAAAGGTGAAGGAACCTCTCAGGAAACTCAGTTGGAGGCCTATGATGGCAGAGGTGACGGGACACTTCAAATGGCCAACAATAGCAATGGAGAGTGTCTGGAGACTGGCTATGAAGGACACCCTCTAGAGGCCGGTCTCAGTGGAGGCAACAGGATACCTCCGGTGGCTTGGCTGGTGACAAGCAGAGAAGGCAGAGACCCTTGAAATCGAGTATTGGTCAGGCTCAGGTACAGCGGGACCTACTGACTCCACAGAGTCTGGTGATGGGGAGGCAGGCAGGACAGGATTCTCTGGCTCTGGCGCAAGACGGAGACTGCTCAGTAGGGCCCATTGAAGGCAGTAGTGATGAGGACTGGCTGGGGCTGCCGAGGCTGCACCGGATACTCAGGCTCCCGAGGTTGCACTGTATACTCAGGCTCCTGAGGTTGTGCCGGATACTCGGGCTCCCCAGGTTGCACTGGATATTCAGGTGACTGGGGCTGCTCACACACAAAAAAGCCATAGTGCACACAACTGTCTGCTTTGAGCACGATGCTATAGTTTCACACTCTCCTGGGGAACTTTCTGCACTCTGAGCTGAATTGTGCTCGCTCAAATCAATTGACTGTTCTGGCGGAGACGGCTGTCATTGGTCACTTTGATGACCAATTCAGGTTACTGCATTAAACCAAGTTTAACAGTGGTAGCAACATTAGCAGTGTTTTAAGCCGTATCTATTTAAAATTTGACTTCTGTAACATAAACATGAGAAAACCAAGTAAAAATAAATGGCAACCCATCCCTAAAAAGTCATTCTGACTGACGTACAAAGCAAATTGCAAGATTGAAATTAGACAAATATGTGGCTTGTTGGAATAAGGGAAAGATGAATGAAGGAAACAGCCATCTTGGCGTTTTATGTAGACTATTTTTATCAGGCTAAAGACAATCATCTGTAATCGGTAGGCTGATATACCTGTGCATGCAAATTACCATACACACACTCTCAATCTAGCCTGAAGTTTTTCATTAAGGAAATTAAATACAGACCAGTTACACAAATAACAAACATGCAACAGCAGTCATACCAGATGCTTGCCCCAAAATTAAACATGAATCTGTAATGTTTATTGGAGGAAAATTATTCAGGTATGGATAAGGCATACAGTATGCAATTACTCTGAGCCTTTCTTGTGGTCAGTCAGCATGTTAAAATACTGCAGAATGAAGGATCAGGGTACTCTGGTTTGAGTTATATATCTGAAAAGGAAATGCTAATGGATTACAATCCATGAAAGCTTGAAATTGAAATGAAAGAGACCCAATACCAGTTTTAAAGCTTTGCAAGGAAAGTAGCAGCAAGACAAAAGCTCCCTTTTGTTTCATTCCAGTTTTGCTGCCACAGTACTTGTGGCCAATGTCCACTGAACCTTTTGATAAGTGGAAGATGGGGTCATATGCCCTGGTGCTCTTCAGGTAGAAGAATAGAACCCACACCACATGTACTTGTGTCAACATCCAATTTAAAGTACACAATCAGGTACTGCTCATCTACTGCAGATGCATTAGCACACTGACAAGCAAATGACTAGCTGAAGGGCTTCAGTGGACTAATGAAGCCTGTGAAATACTATATCAAAGAATTTCCAATAGATTCCACTGTAGTAACTACACAAGCCAAGAAGAGAAGTAATGCCCTTTTTTCTGTGGGACTGATAACTGCCTGCACTTTAGCCACCACTGGACACAGCAGCCCCTGTAACCTACCAGTAACATTTTAGAGGTGCACTTTAGTCACAATGTGGTTTCAATGTGTTTCTCCATTCTAAGCAGTAGAAAAGAGTAAGACTTGGTGATAATATTGACTTTCAATAGACAAACACACCTCAGCAGCTGGGTCCTGGACCTCCTCACCACCAGACCACAGACTGTGTGAATGGGGTCTCCTCCAGCATCACCCTGAACACCATAGGGCTGTGTGTTAATCCCCTTCCTCTTCTTCGTCTACACACAGGACTGCAAACCCACTTACTGTACTGTAAAAGACCAGCAGCATCATAAGGTTTGCATACAACAACATCATGGTAGACAGGATTACATCCACTGATGATGTTGCCTACAAAACAGGCTGAGAACCTGGAGAACAGGAGCCAAGAGAACAGCCTGATCCTCAGTGCAACAAAGATCAAGGAGCTGATCTTGGACTTCAGGACACTGAGACCTCTTGTCCATCATTTACATCACCATCACCGTCAACATCACAGCAACGGCTGACAAAGGTCTCCAGAGGCTTCACTTCCTGAGGTGCTTGAAGAGAGCAAAACTCCCACAACAGCTGCTGGTGAGGTTGTACAGGTCAGCCATCGAGTCCGTCTTCACGTATTGTATGCAATGCAGCCTGTATGGTACTCTGGTTGCACTGTAGACAACAGGAAAACTCTCCAGCAAATTATTAAGACTGCTGAGAGGATCACTGGCACTCAGCTCCCCAGACTAGAGGACAAATACAGGACCTGCTGCACTAGGTGGGTCACAGCCATGATCAGGGACAGCACACTGCCGCTTCACCCCTGCGCTACAGGACAGTGTACACCCAAACACTAAATTATCATATCATTCAGCCTCTGCTCACTGTGAATATCAGATCCTTGTTTATTTTTGTTTAAATTTCTTATTTTGTGTAAAGGAATAAATAATAATTTATTATTTGGGCACCTGAAGGATGCTGCAACAAAATTGCATTGTATTCTGCAATGACCAAAACATATCTTATCTTATCTTACCATTTTTACATTTTTTTTTTCTGGCTGTGTCACTGCCCCTTTGGTTGGATTAACTCAATATGGATGCTACCTGATCTGTTTGTTGCCCCCTACAGTCCATCAATCTAATGGCACAAAACTGGCATGTAATAAGGAAGACAGAAAATGAACAAGTTGTTCTCTATGAAGCTGATAATACTATCAGACTCTGACGGATTGGACAGAAAGGACTCTAAATCACCTAACACCTCAGAAATTTTCAGTTGATGGGCATTGTGCCACAATCAGCCTGTTCTCAGAGGGGTGATATGGAGGAGGAACACACATGGAAAGTGATACAGCCTGTCGCTGGAAAGATATTGTTTCAGCATGTTTAAATAATAGATTTTCGCCACTGATTTTTCCCTCTGCCAGGCAGAATCCAATGAACTGAGCCTGTAAGGTAAATCCAGCTAAAGGAAGCATACTGCAGCAGTGTGGTTATAACTCCCACATTAGTGCTGAGTCAGCAGTAATCTGTTCGTGGAATTCAACCTCCATCTTTCTCAACTGTGGCCAAGACCTGAAGCTACTTGAGGCCACCGTGATTTTCTCCAAAATAGAAAAGACTTTTAAAAAACCCTGTTCCCTGGCTTCAGACGTGACGCTATTGACCTTCATCTGTATTTCTTCACTGACTTCTTCTTCTTCTCCTCAAGGGGGGCATAAGGCTGACACCACATTGGCCATCTGGTCTGATCTTGGGCGGCTGCTTTGACTTCTCCCCACGACATGAAAATGTTTTGAAGTTTTGCCTCAAGGGGTCTTCTCCATGTCATAGTTGGTCTCTTTTCCTCTTCCCATGAGGGTTCCAGTTCAGTGCTTTGCAGGCAGTTGGGGTCCTTCCAGATTGTGTGGCTAATCCATTAACATTTCCATCCTTTAATGACAGCAGTTATTGGTATCTGTCTGGTTCTTCTTCAGAGGTCTCCAACTCTACAGAGGCTGTCTATTGTCTTTGCTTCTACAATCACAGATGATAAACTTCCTTTAACCTCTTGCATGCTTTTTAAAAGCCCCTTGGGCCCACTGAGCCCTAACAGCATTCCTTCATTTTGACAGCCACTTCATCCACAGGGTCCATTAATCAATTCATAAGAGTTCCTCCTCACCACAACAGAGACAGATGACTTGTTTACTGACCATAAACAACCATCTTCACCATAGCTTTAAATATTAAAAACCCAAAAAATAGTGTTTAGAAATATACATCTTTCTCTTTCCTCTTTTCCTTCCTCTTGCCTTCTTTTTGTCTGTCTGCATGGCTCTGAAGCACATTAACCTATATGCTACAGAGCTTAATTAATTAATTAAGTATGTTTCTTTATCAGTCATTAACTGTACTTTATGTTTTGTTTTTTACAGTTGATTCATATTATATATCTGGTATTATGAGAATAGAGGAACTGCACTAATCTTACCCATGCCCCAGTGAAGACAGCTATTAAAACTACAATCTCTCTTTTTTTCTTTTTTTTTTGCTTTAAATCGGTTTGTTTTTAGAAACAGCTATTAGTGTTTGAGCCCTTGACCCCAATGTCTCATTAAAAAGCTAATCTACAAGATACAGAGATTATTGTGCCCTTAATACTAAGCAGTGTATCCTACGACACCTCCATCCTTCCTCTTCTGAGCATCACTCAGGGACATATTAGGTGAATAACAGAGCCTTATTGCTGGAGGCAGCACAACATACAGCATGTGATATTCATTCTGTGTTTTGTAGCCTGCAGAGTTTGTCTTGATAATGATATGCAAAACACCCCAGTGACTCATTAATCATCACCAAAGTACCCCAGGGTTTCACCTTTATTTTGGTGGCCAAAAGCAAGTCAGAGCATAAACTTTAAAAGAAGAGGTTGCAAATTATTAGTATTGGTTATTTTAAGTTTGTGTTTAGGGAATGGCAGGAGTAAAGAGAAGGTTAGGTTAGGCCTGTTTTTAGAGTTAGGGCAAATCTGGAAATCAACATCTTTTGAGCTGATGGAAGCATAGCTGTGTGTATGAAAAGTAATGTACTCACATGTTGTGTACTGTAGAAACTAGGTGACACTGCTCTACTGCCTTTCCATATCCCTGAAGGATGAATTAGACCTAGTGAAGCATAACACTGAGACATGAGACAGCTCATGTCTGTCTTCATTATGGTCAAGTGCCCATTCCAGTTCCTTGTTGTTGCTGTTACTTGTTGTGAACCTCATGTTCAGAAGTCCCAGGGAAATGGTGTCAACAGTTGTAGCATGAGGAAGATATCATATATATCACACAGGGCAGCATCTCTTACTTGATGCTAAAGACTAGATAGTTTATTTGTAGACCACTGATGCAATAAGGGTGCAAGATACAGCAGGCTGATAAGAAGCATTTTAACTACTAGACTGAGTTGATAATAATGCGCCTGTATTAACCACACTAGTGATCCTGCACTTTAAATGTATTTAGGTGTGTTTGTGTCAGGAGAGGCTATCGATTTATTATTTGAGGATATTCATGCTTTTTCATGTCAAGTTAACTGTTTTTTGTCAGCTTACATGCTTTTTTGCTGCTTATTCAATGTGTGATAGATTATGCAAAGTTATGTAGTTTGAGCTGCTGTACAGACAGATTCACGTTTAAATGTATATAGTCAGTTATTTTCAGGAAAGGATGAACCCTTTATGGATGCAATTAGCTGAGTTTAGTCTTTCATGGAGAAGGCTTATCCTCTCAAGTCTTCTGTGCAGTGGGATTTTTGCCTATGACTTGTACCAAGATCAAACCCTGCAATGTCAGATAATTCCTGGCACTATGACCCTGCCTGCTCTGGAGAAAAAGGGGGACATTATATTGGGAGGACTCTTCTCCCTTCATGACATGGTGGTGGAGCCCAGTCTGTCTTTCACCTCTACTCCTCCTGCTACACAGTGCACAAGGTACAAGGTTTTGTTTTGTTTTTCTCACGTATTCTCAAGCTTGCTGCTTGGAATTCTACATTAATGCTATTGAAAGTATCACCTGCCAATACTGATTTTTGCCATTCTTATTTTCTTTCTAAGGATAATAATGTAATAAATGATAAATATTATAATAATTGACAAAATAGGCAAATAAAAATCTGCTTTTTTTCAATGAAAAATAATATTTTCATATTAAAGGAAAACATCTATGGTCTACAGTTTCCCCCGAACTGCACTAAGTTGCAGGACGTTCTCTCACTGAGAGGTAATTCACTCACAGTGAGGATCCTCCATGCTAATGAGATGTTAGCGTGTGGCTGTGAGTGTGTGAGTGTGACTGTCTGCACCACTGTGCATGCATGACAAGGACAGACATAAATGAGCTTGACTGGCTGGTCACCAATCCCAGCACAGGATGCTGGAAATCAGCCAGTTCCGTTCCCTGGCCAGTCGATCGATGCATTGAATATAAACTGCTTACATTTTTTGCCTCAAGACCATTTCTGTCTTCTTCCAGATTTAATTTTCGGACATTCCGTTGGATGCAAACTATGATCTTTGCCATTGAGGAGATCAACAGAAGTGGCAAAGTCCTTCCTAACGTCACTCTGGGCTATAAGATCTATGATTCATGCAGTACACCCCATCAGGCTCTAAAGGCTGTAATGGAGTTAATGGGTACAGAGAACAATTCAGGAGTTAAAGGAAAGACACACCATGAAGACACCTGCCGTGAGTCCATACCAGCAGTGATTGGAGACGGGGGCTCCACTCAGTCTGTAACAGTGGCTCTTTTTCTGGGAGTCTTTAATGTACCGCAGGTAACTTTGTCACAGATAGTAAAATACAATGTACTGGTGATAGTGTGAATTGTGTTTTGCCAAAGTATTTTTTTAAATGCCACTAAGATGGGTCAACACTGTGAATAGAAAAAAAACCTACTGACTGTTTTTAGACTTTTTTTTTTTGCTTGTTTTAACAGGTTAGCTATTTCTCAAGTTGCGCGTGTCTCAGTGACAAAAACAAGTTCCCCACCTTTTTGAGGACCATGCCCAGCGACTTCTTCCAGGTTAAAGGCAGCACTCAAACACAAATGTGTTTTTTGTTTTTTTCCTAAAACACCACACATTTCTTTCACTGTCATTCTCATTTCCTTGCTCTTTCTGCCTGCAGGTATCTGCACTAGTACAACTTGTCAAGCATTTCAACTGGACTTGGATGGGTGTGATTGCAGGGGATGATGATTATGGTCGTGGTGGGGCAAATATCTTTGCAAATGAGGTGACTCAAAATATTATAAATAATGAATTTATTCATAAGTATTGAGTATTTTACTTAACTATGAACATGAATTTTCCTGTTATCTATCTTCTATTTTGCACTCTTAGGTTACAAAGTTGGGTATTTGTGTTGCTCTTCATGAGATTATACCTAAGAACCGAGCACAGAGCACTATATCATCTATTGTTTCCAAAATCCAGTCGTCTGGGGTTTGGGTGATTCTAGTGTTTGCTGTGGAACAAGATGCAGCAGCTCTGTTTGATGAAGTACTCAGGCATGGCATTGGATTCTTCCACACATCATCACCAGTTTTTTTGTTTTCTGTGTTTTTTTCATGGATTCATTTTCAATGACTTTAAGTCCATGACGTGTTTGTCACTGTAAAAACACAACCTCTATATTTTTTTAATTTAGAATGGGGCTCACTGGGATACAGTGGCTGGCCAGCGAGGCTTGGAGCACGGCTGCCATCCTTTCCACCCCCAGAAAGTACCATGACGTCCTCAGGGGTTCAATGGGATTTGCCATTCGGCGAGCAAACATCTCTGGATTGCAAGATTTCCTTCTTCGTTTAAATCCCTCAAGCTCAGATGCAAGTGAAGATCCCTTCCTGGCACCCTTCTGGGAAGAAATGTTTCAGTGTAGTCTGGGTGTGCAGGCTGAAGATCAAAAACATAATACTGAGGGTAAACCTCCATGCTCTAGAACAGAGGATTTGAGGAGCATAGCAAATATCTATTCAGATGTGTCACAGCTAAGGATTTCCTACAATGTCTATAAGGCTGTCTATGCCATTGCCCATGCACTCAAGGCTATGAGAAGCTGTGTGAAAGGAAATGGACCATTTCTTCAGCAAGCATGTCCAGATGTGGACAATATAAAGCCTTGGCAGGTACTACTACATATGTACAAGTCTTTCTAAGTTTACAAAAGTCACTCAAGATGATCATATCTATTTCCTTCCTTTAGTTGCTTCATTATATAAAACAGGTAAAATATTTGAACACGTTTGGTGATGAAACTAAGTTCGATGAGAATGGCGACCCTGCAGCCATGTATGACCTGGTAAACTGGCAGCTGAGGCCAGATGGAAAAATGGAGTTTGTCACTGTTGGCAAATTTGATGAGACGATTGCAGCTTCACATCATAAACTTCAAATCCAAGAAGAGAACATTTTATGGACCGGCAACCAAACCAAAGTAGGGGTCTCAGCAGAATGCAACATTATTTGGGGAACTTTTGATTTGTACTTTCAGTATTTCATTATGTCACCAGTGCAGTTTGTGTTTCCACTTTGGCTTAGGTTCCCTTGTCAGTGTGCAGTAACTTTTGTCCCCCAGGAACCCGTAAGGCAATCAGACCTAACTTCCCTATCTGCTGCCATGATTGTGTGGTTTGTACAGCTGGGGAGATTAGCAATCAGACTGGTGAGAAAATGCTATTTGGCCACATTACTGATTACAATATGACTCTGTACATGTGCAGCAGAAAAGTCATAGTGTAGCCTTCCTGTCTTTCCCTTAGATGCCATAGAGTGTGCACGGTGCCTGCCAGAGTTCTGGTCCAATGCCGAGAAGACTAACTGCATCCCCAAACAGATGGAGTTCCTTTCCTTTACTGACACTATGGGCATCATTCTGATGGTTATTTCCCTCACTGGTGTTTTCAGCACCTGCTTTGTGGTCTTTATATTCTACTGCTACAGAGCCACCCCTATTGTTAGGGCTAATAACTCTGAAATGAGCTTCCTGCTACTCCTGTCTTTGATTCTGTGTTTCCTGTGTTCCCTGATCTTCATCAGCCAGCCCTCAAAGTTGTCCTGCCTGCTGCGCCACACAGCATTTGGGATTACTTTTGTCCTCTGTATCTCATGCATTCTGGGGAAAACTATAGTGGTACTAATTGCCTTCAAGGCTACACTTCCAGGCAGTCATGTCAAGAAATGGTTTGGGCCTATGCAGCAAAGGGCAATCATTACCTTTTGTACACTTGTCCAGGTAAATAATTTTGGATTTTTACTAAGATCAGAGTAATAATAGAGTATGTCTTTAAAAGTTTAAATAAGATTTTTTTTCTTTTTCAGGTAATCATCTGTACAGTGTGGCTGGTTATTGCTCCCCCAACTCCGCACAAACTGATGCCACGTGACAGCCCTATTGTCATTCTTCTGTGTGACAAAGGTTCTCATCTAGCATATGCTCTGGTCCTGGGCTACATTGGCCTGCTGGCCTGCCTCTGTCTTCTCCTGGCTTTTCTGGCAAGGAAACTTCCAGACAATTTCAATGAGGCCAGACTCATCACTTTCAGTATGATCATTTTTTGTGCTGTGTGGATAGCATTTATTCCTGCCTACATCAGCTCTCCTGGAAAGTACTCCACAGTCACTGAGGTCTTTGCTATCTTGGCCTCCAGTTATGGACTGCTGGGCTGTATCTTTGCCCCCAAGTGCTACATTGTCCTACTAAGGCCCGGAAAGAACACAAGGAAACACCTCTTGTCCAAAACTTCAGCTTCCAAAAGGTTTTAGGTCATTGTGTTAATTTCATTCATATTTTCATTCTCATTTTCTGAACTTCAACTCACTTGCTCTTTTCATAGTACAAACAGTTGCAGGTGGTTGCATCAGCGTTTCGCCACCAGATGGTAGTAGTGTGCTGTCAATAGTCTCATCTGCTGTTTATCAGATCATATCAGGAACTGCAAAACCAGTCTGTCAGATGCCTTTATTCTCTCTAAGAACTTGTCTTTGTGACCACACACCCACCCACACACTCCCACTCCCTCTCTCTCTCTCTCTCACACACACACACTGCCCATCATCACAACAACACCGAAGCATGAACACAAATCATGGTTGTACAGTCAGTGTTGACTACAGTTGTATTTTTCAAGGTACACACATGCACGCTTCTTTGATATCTTCAGTGAAAATTTGAAGGACAAGTCATTGCCAGATATGAATGGGATTTGGCAGCAGTGTCCATGCTGATTTGACCTGAGCTAGAATGATGAGGCCCAGGGTTTCAGAGGTATGCTCTGTAGAAATCCCAGCTGTCATTCATTAATTAAATCCTACTCCTGGGGCCTTTACATATAAACATCACGCTTGGCTGTTCCCTACAATAACAAACCAAAGCATTAGACATTTTCCTGGCTTACCCAGCTGCTTTCAGGCTAACATTGATTAAACAGCACTGATTGATCTGTTGTTCCTCCCAAGGAAGAGGAATACTTTGGGAAATGAAGAGATGGTGGGCCTCTGTCATTCATTAAGGACAGACAGGGAAAAAGTGGGTGGGAGTGGCAAACAGACAAGTGTCTTGTTGATTTACATTTTTTTTTTACCTTCACCCTACTTACTCTTTGCCTTTGTATCTTGTCTGTATGCAAATTTCAATACAATTTCAATTTTTCTTCAAATGGCACTGCCTGTCTGATTAATTTCAGGGTAATCTTTTAAATCATAGCTGTGTTTGCTTGATTGAACTTGGTAACCTGAATAAATAATCTCCATAGGAGAGTTAAATGAATTTGCTTCAAAAGGACAAAACTTCAATAACGCGAGTGGCTCTTGAAATTACAAACATACAGAATTATTATGAAGTATAAGTGAATGAAGAAAAATCCATTTCCAAAACTGTTCAGAGTGCACTGAAACATGACAACACAGGTCTGCTGACAGTGTGCCAACAACAGGAAGGAAGCTGAGAGAGGGTTAGGGGGGGCAGCACGAATTTCTCATACATGTAGTTATTTACTTAATCTTGCCACTAATTACTTTTTTGTCATTTATGTAGTGATTTTTTTTGTATGTGACAAATTCAGACCAAATGTTTATCAGATGACCCAAGAGTTTATATGAATAACGATAGAGATTAGAATATAAGTAATTCAGAAGACTTTTGTCATTAAGAAGTGGTGAAATAACATATAAGCAAGTGTTAGGATATAAGGTGTCTACTATAAATTCTAGCAGTCATGCATTAAATAACAGCATTTTGCAGTCTGTAATATTTGGTATGTTTTGACAAAGTCAAAATTATTGCTTCAACTTTAAGGAAATTGTTGAGCTGCTAAGTAAATACTCTGTTGACAATCTGATTTTGTTGATTAATACTTCTCTGAAGGATTTGTAAGCAACAAAAGCAGCAATTAGCCTTTAGTCTGACAGGCACCAGTGTGACAAGCCATCAAAGCAATATACTTGGCAGAGATGAAAAAAATAAAAAAATAAAGAAGTCAGATAAGTCTAGACTGAACCGCAAGAATGGATAAGGTCTTAAAAAAGGTCATTATATAGATGATAAACATGGATAATAATAATAACAGATTAGCAAAAGAAATAGTTTATTCACAACAAAATCCTTGCCAGTGTTTGAGAAAATTCAAATAACTCCATATTTGTGTAAAAATATAATGTCAAAGGCTTTCAAGAGCAATTTAGTGTAGCTGTAAGACTGTTGCATTTTATTATTAGAGGCAGTCTTTCTATTATCTATACATCAGTGTTACCAATGACCTCAGAGGACACAATGCATGACAAAAAATAGTTTAAAGGAAGCAACGCAAGTGTATATATTTGCAAAATTGTATAATCAATATGTACCATGAACTGAGTTCTATTTTGTGACAGTGGTCTTTTTTTTTTCACTATAATCGCAAAGCTTTCTATAGTTCTTTGCTCCTCATACTAACTCTTTTTGAGATAGCCTTTTCTTTCTCTTACCTATTATGTAGTAAGAAATAGTCACATGGGAGATGGGCACCATAGTAACTGCAGCAGAAACTAATGGTCTCTTCCATAATAGCACCATTCACTGTAGCCCACATTGTTGCCTCCATTATATAGGGCACCAAATGATTAGAGGGTTTCAAAAAAAAAAAGGTCCTCTGAAATTGAAGTAGCAAGAGTGATCATGTCTTTTTTTGATATAG
Source organism: Bujurquina vittata (assembly GCA_015106715.1). Classification (NCBI taxonomy): domain Eukaryota; kingdom Metazoa; phylum Chordata; class Actinopteri; order Cichliformes; family Cichlidae; genus Bujurquina; species Bujurquina vittata. The sequence continues at coordinate 13,206 of VUQK01032144.1, forward strand.
TATGAGTCACCATGTTAATCTAATTAGGTACCAGATTCATTTTTGGGGTGCTTCAAAATGGGAGGACAGATAAGAAATGTGTTGACAGAATGAAATCGAGAGACAGCAGTTTCTCATGCCAAATAATGTGCGAGAGAGCAAACAATTCGCACAATGTGCTGCACACTCACACGAGCTGTCTGATGAATGTTTATGATAGGCTGTCATATGAATAGCACCAAATGAGCTCATGAACTGATAGTATGATTTAAAAAAAAAAAAAGTTTTTTTTTGCAGAGAAATCGATGCATACATGAAAATGCACTGTTCACTGCCATTTTATCTGACCACTAGGCCAAAATCACTGGCAGAGCATTAATGCGACAATGTTTTTGAATACAAAGAAAGCTAAATACACATTCAGGAGATTTTATTGCATCTGTCATGATAAATACATCACTTTTTGAGAAAGGTCAGTACTTGGCCAAATTCTACTTCACTTTCACTTTAAGTCTGTCTTTAATAAGTTTTCATTCCTACTGATCAATATGTCGTGATATCGGAACATCAAGAGCTTTTTATGCTTGTTTTTTTAATTGATTCTTTGTTTTGGTCTGGTGTGTGTGTGCATTTGTGTGTGTGTGTGCGAATGTGTGTGTGTTTTATCTCAGGCCTCAGAAGCAGAATAAAAAAGGCTTTGGTGCAATACACCACACAATACCATAACTTCAGTACATTGAGAATACCTCCTTTGCGAGAGTATACGTTCCAGGAAAGCTAATGTACCTCTGGCATAAAGGCCACCCAGGCATTACAGAAGATCAGCATACTGAAGGTGATTAGTTTGGCTTCATTAAAGTCAGGAAGTTTCCTTGCTAGAAGGCCAGGAGGAGGCAGACAAAGGCCAGCAGACCACTGTACAATCTACTGATCCCATTGCACATTCAGTAATGATCTTGGTTCCCTATTGTCCATGATGTCTCTTTCTGCTGGCTGAGGAGTAGTCAAGGTCAGCCACAGTGCACAGATCAGCACCTGTGAAAATAAGACTGAGTTGGGAAATGGAAAGGGAAATCTGTTTAGAATACAAATTATATTAGGAAAATCAAATTGTGAATAGAAAGCAGCTTTCCATGCACAGAGCTTTGTACAAGACTAAATCTCTGAGTCACTGATCCTCATATAGGCACTGGTGTGAAAAACAGACATTAATCACTGCAGACCTGAAGAACTGCTATGTTTTAAACACACTGTAGGATCACTTGTACAGAGTGCAAATACCCAGCGCCTGCTGACAACACAGTGCAGTCTCCTGAGGTACTATGGAATAAAAAGCCACCAGGACCACCACAGCTCAACCCAGCAGGCAGGAGATACACAACATAAATTTGATACCAAAGTAATATCTGAGCTCAAAGGAACAAAATGATGCCTCCCCAATGAAAACCTGTTCACATAAGAACCAAATTCAGTGAAAGCAGGAGCGTCAAGTTCATGTCTCAGTGACTGGCTTACACCTCAAATCAGAGGTTTTTTTAAAATTATGTTGCGGATCAGGAAACCAGATAATATTCAATCAAAAATAAATCCTTTTAAGATTTTAAAGGCCTTAATAATTAATAGCTACTGTAGAGATACATGAAATTACTATATTAAAATAACTTACGGTTCCACATTTCACCTTAATATTAATATGACAACTGGAAAGAGTTTTGAAGTGTGAGTTTATATATATATATATATATATATATATATATATATATATATATGCACACACACAGAGAAATATATGTGTGTAAATACTCTAGATTTTA
>VUQK01032145.1:0-13673 GCA_015106715.1 Bujurquina vittata
CATATACAAAATTCCAAAAGGGAATTAATCCATAAGGAGAATGAATGAAAAGATGTGATTTAAAGTTTTGTTTTGGCCATCAGATCCTAATCTACAGCAATGCTCTGTTCCCTCACTCATAAAAAGTTTTAAAAAGGATATAAAGGTATTAAAGAACTAGTCAAAGGTTATGCCTTACCCTGTTTACCTCTTCAGCAGACAACCTTCCACTTATCTCCACAAATCATTAATTACTCTATGTAAGCAAGGTTAAATATGATCCAGTGCTCTATCCATGTGTCTGCTCATGCTCAAAGTCTTTGTCTGCTCCTCTGTGCAGAGCTACACATCAGCTACAACACATTGTACAGTTAACACTGTACACAACATGTAACCAAACCTGGTGCAGTGAGTATGCACGGCCGAGAGCAGAACAAACACATCCGAATGGAATCCAGTCATTTTTAATGTTAGATAGAATAGAATAGATAGAATGCCTTTATTGTCACTATACAGGATGTACAATGAGATTGGAGGGCCACTCCTGATCAGTGCCATAAAAAGAAAGTCAAACTTCCTAAATACAAAATATAATCTAAGAACAATATACAGAAAATAAAAGTTAAACTGTTGTGCTTCCTTGTGATGATGGGCCAGTATAATTTTTGGTAAAAATTGCTGTATTCTCAGTTCTTGTCTAATAGGTTAAATATAGATGTGTACTGACGATACCTGTGATATAAAAATTAAATAATAACATAAATTCAGCTTGTAGAATTATTCATATTTTTATTTTTTGCAGATATCTTAATAATACATAATTATTGGATTATAATACATTATACATATATTATAATACATAATTATTGGATACAGTAATGTTCTTAAAGCATTCATGTTCAGTGTTTAGTCTAGTAGGATGAACAGTCAGGCACGGCCCTGTTTGTAGCCGTGCCTGATGCTGATTTTTGCTCACTAGATGGAGCCACCGCCCAAAGCAGAACTGCACAGAGGTGTGTGTGTGTGTGTGTGTGTGTATGAATGAATACATATTAATGTATTTGTTTGAGCTTTGGTGTGTATGTTGAATCGAGCATTCCCGCTGCAGATTCCTCCTCTCCCGAGTCTGTCTCTATTAACGTTAATGTCAGCCCGCTCCCCTTCTCTCTGTGCGCTGTTCACACGGCACAGCTGAACACACCTTGTGCCTCCAGAGGAAAGGCTTAGAATAACAGCACAAACAGGGAAATGGTGAGGGTGGGGGTGGTACAGCACGGATCATTTTTTCTTTTAGGACAATCATAAAGAAAACAGTTGTGTGTTTGTGCTGCTATAACAGCCCCCTGAGGGATGATTATTCTAACTGTGTGGTTGCTGCCTGAGCCTATAAAATGCTCTTTAAAGTATACCGTAGCTCACTGTACAGCATCTCTCTGCTGATGCCAAAGCAGAAACTGGGTCATATCGATCGTCGGCATGTTTGATTGAATGTGTGGTCGGCACGTGCAGCTCAAAACTCTGCAGTTCAATGAGAAGTTGTTCTTTGGGGGTGATATTTCTCTTTGAGCAGCTGTCAGGATAAGCCTGGGTTTATTCAGCCTTTGCTGGGAGTTCTCTTAGTGAGGGATGGAGTTGTCTTAGCCTTGCTTTGCCTCGTTGGCTGAGGCAGATTTCTTGTGTTCAAAGAGACACCATTAGGAAAGATGATTGGTCACAGTTATTGTATCTGCTGTTTACACTGAAAGTCATAGAACTGAGGGGTAATGTGTAGTAAATGCTGGTCATTAGAAAATCCAAATGAAATCAGGTGAATGGAGTCATCCACACTCTGCTGCAATAGTACTATTTGACTCAAGAACTTGTGACCTTCACAAAGAGCGGACTGAGCCTGGTGTCAGTGCAACAACTGTCTTCATGAAAGGTTAGAATGCACTCCCAGTATCAAACCGCTCCCCTGAGTCAGGGCAAAATGTGATTTAAATGGTCATATGATTTATGCAACAAATCTAAAGGCCCTCCTCAGAGCATCAGCGTCTCTGATATTCCCTCCAGCTTTAACCAGCTGAAGGCAGGCCCAAATGAGGTTCTGTATTCCCATTTACGATGCCAAGTGGGTGGTTTTTTTTGTTTGTTTTTTTTTAAATCACTTTTGTTTTGACCTTTTTAATCCTGACCTTTGTTTGTCAGCCTCAGGACACACGTTACATTTTGATTCTCGTACTGTGTTCTTTTGGTAATTTAAGACTTAAGGGAGGTGTTAGGTAAGTCACACTTCAGGCATGCCACCTCTAATCCATCCTCTCCTCCTTCAAAGTGTCTTCCGGGCTGACCAGAAATGAACATGACTTTTTGTCTCTGGACCTGGAGGTGATGCTCTCTGTTCAACTTATTTCTCCTGCCTCACCTGCATAAGGAGAGGAGGTGAGACGCTTCCTTTGCAAACACAGAGAGAAACCAGGGCAGCTCACAGCTTGTTTGGCTTTAAATTTTGTTTTGCAGTGGTTGTATATGTGCAGTCCATCCTGACATCAGTTAGGTGTGTCATGCATATTCTTGTATGTGCTTTTGTCTCAGTGCACACCAAGGACCTGTGCTGGAAGGCTTGGATCAAAGTTGAGATAAAATGAGTGAATGTGAAAACAGAAGGGAGAGGATGGAAAAGCAGGAAGGAAGGGGTCGAGAGAAGAGCTGACAGGTTTTCTTGTCCTCAGCCAATCATTTTCCCTCTTCACTCTCAGACCTGTGTGTGTGCGTGTGTGTGTGTGTGCGTGTGTCTGTGTGTTTTGAATCTAAGCTGATTGTACATCAAAGCACGTTCCTGCCTGCTGCCATGCAGCACATTTCCTAGAATTGAGCAAACAGGCTATTGAAGAGATGGCACAACAGGAATAATGAGAGCCAGCCTGTATAATGTTAAGTGTATCAAGGAACAGCTGCACATGAATACACATACGTGTGGTCTGAACACAAAATATTTTGGCAAATAGAAAATCCAATCACCATAGTTATGTGTGTACACCCAGTATGTTGCCTTTCTAAGTAAAGCTGCTAACAGGTCCATGAGTGCTTACATTTTAAACATGGCTGCCTCCAGGGGGGAACAGAACACAGACATACACAAGATCACATTATGATCAAAAATTTCACTTCGCTCCTCTTAAGTCAGCCATTATCTCTTTAATAAGAGAAGGCTGATTCAGAGTCGAGGGTTCAAACCAAAATCTGCTCCTCTTATCTCTGTGATGGGGTGGGTTGGGAGCGGGCGGGAGGGCATCCCTGCGTCGCTTTCCAGCAGCAGTGCTATGATACCTGGGTAATTACTATACAGGGTTTACACACATCAGTGAGCAGTAACCAGGCAACTGGCCAGCCTGCCACAGAAACAGACTTTCTTTCAGAGTCGCGGGTCTGTCTGTTATAATCGACTCAGCCGAGCACACAGATAAGGGACTCTGAAGTGTGTCTGCTCACTGAGGTCCTGAAATGACAGGAGACATGATCACAGCTTAATGGCAAAATACAGGAACAGGTTTATCATTCTTTAATTCGGGAAATTGGAAAACTAATCACCATGGGTTTGTGTGTGTGTGTGTGTGTGTGTGTGTGTGGCCTGTATTGTGTATGTATACGACCTCCTCGACTGACCTGAACCATCAGTGCAGTATTTGAATTGGGGATATTTGATATTAGATTTGAAGTATGTATCATATCCTCTAAGTTTTTACAACTTGGAAAAAAATCTGTAGTTTCAACATAAATCGAGTCAAATAAAGTTGTAATCAGTGATGATGGCGCCTCTCAACACTCATTGCATTGAATGGCAAATTAAAAATCACATAATGATTATCACCTGCTGCTAATTTCCTGTTACTAGGTGGCACTATGAATGTGACCTTTGCACATAGACATTTCCCGATTGGGACTTTCATCCAGCATGTGGAGTTTGGGTCGGACTGATGAATGTACATTTGAGAGATAAGGATTTTCTGTCCTGTGGTGAATGATGTCAATTTGGCAGGGTGCAGCAGACATGCCCTTGAACAAAAACTCAAAAGTTGCAATTTAACATCACCAAGGTCTAAAACACGAGTATTGGGTAAGGTAGATTATTGAGCCAATATGCAGCTGTGAAGTTTGTATAGCATACATCTTTGATGGCTTTTTTTAAAAACTAGAGTTGGGTGCAACAAGATGTATGCACAAACATCCCCACTAATATTTTGTTAAATGTTCCTTTAGCAAGTTGCACTTATGGTAGCCCATCAACAATCTTCTGATATAATTCTGGCTGGATATTTAACCACTCTTCTCTGTAAATTGGTTCATTTAAATTAGTTACTTTATCTTGGTTGGTTTCAGACCTGGCTTCAAAGTGTAGTCCACAATAAGGCAAGGCAACGTTTATTTATATAGCACATTAAAAACAACTTCAAATACACTTCTTGTCATTGCGTCCAAATAGCTCAATCTTTGTCTCACTGGACAGTGTTTAAAAATGGCTCCAAGAGACCTCCCTAACTTGCGTAAATCTACAGTTCCCCGTCTTAAATCTTCCTTCCTTGGACTTTCCCATTGTTATGAGTATTGTTCCATCCATGAGTGCTGTTGCCAGTTGTATTCAGTCATGACCACTAATAATAAGTTAACAGGCCACAGCCTTGTCAAGTTTAGAGATTGTAGGAGCTTCAGCACTCTTATTAAAAGATTAAAGTGAGCCTATGATTTTGACACTGTGGTTTAGAGAAAATACAAAATAAACTTGTGCAACCACATCTTGGTTTGTTTGTTTTTAGTCATTAAAGATGTATGCTGTACAATCATTCCAGCCTGAAAGAAGATCAGTTCAAACAAATAATTATCTGTTTTTATGCAGTTCATTGTATTTGTAAGGCTCATATTCACATACATGTTTTCCTGGTGTTCAGGCTCTCAGACGCTTATCAATTAATGTTCTTCTGTGTGCTGCTGTAAATGGCACAAATCTACCACTTTAAAGTAATCATCATAGTAACAGCTCAGAAAGCTGATTTAAAAGTAGTGACAATTAGGGTTTTATTAACTTTCAATATAACATCCAAATATGTGAAATGAATAATATTCCACAATGTAAGCAGAGGCAACCAGATCACGTTACCGTAGTGCTGCATGGTCAAAATGTTTTTGTTTCACTCAAATTGTCTTCTTCACCGAGGTTATATCAGCAGCCCACCACACTATAATCTCATCACACTTTTGTTAAGATTATCTCAGGCCTCTCACTGTGTGTATGAATTCTGTGTTACTAGAGGGCCTGGAACTTGGAGTACCAGGCAACTTAATCTTCTAAACCTATATTACGTAACAAAATACCCCTCCACACACACACACACACACACACACACACGCTTCTACAGGTATGTAGTGCAGCCATATTTCTCTTTTCAGTGAGAGCACCCAGTGGAACCTTGTGGTGTTATTAATTTTGAGTGATATTTCTCTAGACTAATGATAATTAGCTGCCTCTACAATCATTATCTGTAACCAGTGTTTTTATAGTTGCACTGGTGCATTTGTCACTGAGTTACACTTTTAATATCACACATAGCTGATTGGTGCATCATCACATTGTCAGTTGAGTGACGTTTATCGCGTGTATTTCACTCACTAGTTGCTGGAGACCAGATCACAGCTAAGAGGAGACTTGGATTTGGACTCCAAGTTTTTGGATGGCAGGAAATGACTCAAAGTGAATCCTAATGTGCGTCTGCTCCTTCTTGCAAACATGTTCATAAAGACATAACTGTAGTCTAATGTAGACACCATGATGTGTTTGCAGCTCATTCTGCCACCCTCAGCTGCTCAGTAAAATCAGTTAATACAGCTTTATGGTGAGTCAGACCTCACGAATCCAGCTACACTGCATCATAAAAACTAATGTTCCTCTCTGTGCTCACACAGCAAACACACCCTCAGTGTGTCTGTCAGTGTGCTGCTTCCCTGCATCACTGTTGGCTGTTTCAGCCCCTCCACCGCCCCAGCATTCACCTGGAGGCTCGGGGGCTATTGACTCATCACTGTCTAATTTGTTTATGTAAAATATGTTTGAGTGATGAGCTCGGAGGCACGACGGCAAACTTTTGCCAAACGTTATCGTGTGTTGACACGTTGTGCTGCAGCATTAATAAATGTTTTTGAAAACTTCAAATTTAATTAAAAAGAAAATTTTGTTTATTATTATCAAAAAGTTTTAGTAAAAATAGGAAAGAGTTTTTCCTGCAGGCAAAAGAATGTTGCAGTGTGAAGTTTTTTGTTGTCACTGAATTTAATTTAGTCAGTTATAAAATGTTGTGGGGTTTTTTTGTTAATTTTTTAAACAAAATGGTCAGAAATAACAGAAAAACACAGACTTGCATGATGGTTTATTTGGTTATTAGATTACTGTCAGATCATATAAATGGCAGTTTTTCACTTTTTGCTGCTCACATTGATGGTGGATTGAGATGCTAATCTTCCAGTTAGCAGTGAACAGGGTCCCATGGTAACAGCATTAAGTGACTTGTTGAAATGAATGACACGTTGGTTTTTAGATTATATTGCTATAGTTAGAACATCAGTGGGGTGGCTCATTTTCTTCTCATTACATCAACTCAACAAAAGAGACAAATGGCTTTCCAAGATTCACAGTTCATTATAATCCTCATTCTCCTATTACTGGGTCACCATTCAGTCATTTTTGCTCATCTTCCTTTAAGGCCACCCTTCCTTCAAGTCGGCTTCCTTCCTGCAAAGGCGAGATTTGAAAAGCAGGTGGGCGGGGTTTCTGTCCTTTCCAGGTTGTTTCCTCCTCACTCTGATAGCTGTGACAAGCTCCAGCCCTCTGTGACTCAGTGTGTGGATAAGAAAATTGCAGGCTGGATATTAGTTTGCAAACCAACAGAAAGAAGCCCATTTAACACACCTGCTGTCCTTTTATTTAAGACTGTGAAGAAAACACTGCAACAATAAGCAGTGACACAAAATATTTTTGGCTTGATGCGGTATACTTGGAATCCATTTCTTTTATTCTCTTAATGAGCACAAGTTGTGTAACTTGAATGGCGCATCACAGAACATACCAACGTGTCTCAGTGACACATCACTCACCAGCCACTTTATTAGACGCGTTTTCACTTCCTCATTGACATGGCAGAAGCTGAATGCATTTAGGTATGCAGACGTGGAGCAAGGTGATTTACGTGACCGTGAATGTGATTGTTGGTGCCACATGGTCTGATCTGAGTATTTCACAGACTGCTGATCTGCTGGTATTTTCTCACACAACCATCTCTAGAGTTTACACAGACTGGCCCAAAAAGAGAAAATGTCCAGTGAACAGCAGCTGTGATGTCAGAGGTCAGAGGAGAATGGACAGACTGTTTGGAGCTCAGGAAGGCAACAGAAATTCAAACGGCCTCTCATTACAATCAGGATTTGCAGAAGAGCAACTCTGAGCCCGCAGCACACAACGGGTAAACGGCTGTCGGCTAAGAACAGGAAACAAAGCAGAATAAAAGATTGGAAAAATATTGCCGGGTCTGAAAAATCTCACTTTTTGCTGCGACATTTAGCTGGAAGGGACTTTGGGAAAACCATGAAAGCACAGATCCATTAGCCTGGTTCAGGCTTCTGGAGTAATATTTTTTCCTTTGGCACACTTTGGACCCCTCAGTATCAGCTGAGGATCATTTAAACCCCACATTGCTGCTGACCGTGTCCATCCCTGTAGGACCACAGTGGGCTCATGTCTGGTGGCTGCTTCCAGCACTATAAGATGCTACATTACAAAGCCCTGATCATGTCAGACTGGTTTCTGGCGATGAGTTCACTTTGCCCCACAGCTTCCATATTTCAGCTCTGGGACGTGGTGGAATCTGCAGCAACCACCTGAGGCTGTCGTGTCAGTATGACCCAAAATCTGTGAGGAATGTTTCACCTCGCTGAATCTTTACCACAAGGACTCGAGGAAGCTTTTATTTCAGAGCATCTCAAATGAAGCAAACCTTACTGTAAATCAAGACTGTTACATTCACAGCTAACTGTGCTCATTGCTTGATTTCATGTTAAATAAGAGTTCTAATGAACTTGGTCTGGTTGTTTCTCTGAAAGCCTGGCTGGCATTAAGACCTGCAGCTCTGTGGCAGCTTTAAAACAGGTCTGCTGAAACACTCCGACTCACAAACACTCATGTCTGTCTTTCCTTGCTTGGAGCTTATGGGTATATGAATGTGTGGGTGTCTTGTGTATTTTGTGATTTATCTTGTATGTGATATTGTTTTGTTCACAACCAGCCGAGGGACTGCAGCTGCAAATGAGCTTTAAGCTAACCATCACATTGCAACATTAATACATTGTATACGATCCATTTTCAAATAAATTCCATCAATAATAAAATATTCAGGGAGTCCACATGTTCCTCCTCAGTATTCAAAGTTGGGAATGAAATGTATATACTCGCCCTTCAAGCAGGAAACAGGAAAGCTGCAACTTGGTTTTTCTTTTATAGATTTTTAAAATGTCAGAATATAACTCAACATTAACAACAGTTCTCTTTGCCCTGCATGTAGTTTACTGGTCATCTGACACAAAGGTGAAGGAGGAGATCAGTCAAGTTGAGTTGCTTTGCTAGTGCAATGTAATCAGTGTGCAAATAGCTTTCACGCTGAGCATTTGAAGTTCAGTCACATCCGTTGTGTCAGACGCTGCAGGATTTATTCACCTTTTCCTTTGAGTCTTCACCGATCGTCCTCCGTCTTCAGCCTAACCTTGTGCTGCTGAACACTCACAAATATAAATTAGGCTTGAATAGCATTAGCAATTCACTAAAAGCTCCGCTGTTTATTGTGGACTTTCAATCAGTGTGACAAGTCACTAAGATCAGGGATTTCTGGGCTTGTTCTGGTTGTTAATTATTGGAGCTGCTGTGCTGACTGCAGTGGCAAAATGAATGGCTTCATGCTGCTTAAAGCTCAGAGTGTTAGCAATGGTAAAAATCTTTCAGATCAACTGCAAAGACACCAATCACAACATCTTTTTAACTTCTTAGCAGCTGCTTTTGGAAGCCAATGATGTGTTCCACCAACATTGTATGGGCAAATAGGCAGATGAATAGTTTTATGACCCTCTGTGTTAGCATGGGTGTTGGTGAGCAGTGTTACTGTGGTACCACTCAAAGCCATTCATCTCATTGAAATCACTGAGTTTGATAAAGCCTGAAGCTTGTATCTGTGAAGCAGTGCACCTTCTTATCGACTCCTTCGTTCCATCGACTTTAGTACACGAGTCCATTACTGTGATGAGGAAAAGGGTGCTGAATCAGAGGAGCTGATGGCAGCTGGCTGTCCTCCAGACAGCCTGGCTGAGGTGTGTGTGTGTGTGTGTGTGTGAAGAGTGTTAGCTCAGCATACACGAGTGAACGTTTCATCATCTTTCTGCTGATTCAGAATTGTGTGGTTTACTGTGTTTGATTCAGAGTTTTAGAGCCTTTAAGTGTTCTGGGTTATAGAAATACCGTATTTTTCGGACTATACGTCGCTCCGGAGTATAGGACGCACCCTCGGCCAAACTATGAAAAAAAGTGCGACTTATAGTCCGGAAAATACGGTACTTGTTTTTAATTTTTCTGCTCAAAATTTTGGGGCAGCCAGAAAGTTTTACAGTAAGGCCCATCAATTATTGATCAAAGATGAATCAACGATCCATATAAAGACACAGAAAGGGGTAGATTTGTTTTCTTGAGTCAAAATAATCATTTTGTCCTAAAGATTTTGCTTTTCAAAGAATCCTCGCTGGATTTTGGCATTCTGGCTGTCAGGCTGAGAAAGTCCAGAGGCTCCTCTGGCAGGGTAGATGGGTGTGATGGGCACCTCTTATGGTCAGGCTGAGATCTAATGACCCCCCTGCTGGATACTTTGTTACAGAGTAGCAGCTAACAGTCTACTCTCTGGTTACTTCTTGAAGTTTGGAGCTGTACTTTTGGCTCATTGTCCTTCAGTCAAGTCCCCCCGGCAGCTTTTTTCCATTTTTATTAACACATATTAAAATAGATTTTTCTCCTCAAAATGTTATCACAGTATTTCAAGAAAACTTTTGTATTGATGGCATAGAAAACATTTTGATACTTGCGTTTGTAAGTGTAAAAAGAGCATTTTCCATCCTTTTGCAGTGAGTTACTGTGATTAGTGACACCAAAATCAGTGTGAATCTGCTGAAACAAGAATCCTCGGTGCTGCTTGCCCTGAAAATCTTAAATAAAAGTATAAAATAACTGCTTATCACTTTAATTTAGCATTAACTAAAGTAACCTGTAACTCTTCAAGATCTGCACAATACTGTCACCAATAAAACTGTAAAGTATTTTCCACCTGGGATGTTGGATCTTTTTAACCAGCTGCTTTAAGTCCTGCTGTTCCACCATGAATTCCCATCCATTCCGTCTGTTTTATGTTATTTGCTCGTCCTGTCATACGGAGCACAGTTAGCGATGCTCACTGGAGTCGCTCGTTTACCTCTGGGTCCTCTGTAACCTGGCTGTGGTGAAACAGTTTTGCTCTTTCCATCTTGAGCAGAATCAGTTTTCTTTGTTGGAGGTTCTTGAAGTAGGTAGGTACAAAATTTATGGGTACTAAGTTTGGGGTGGCTGTAGCTCAGGAGGTAGAGCATGTCACCTATTAATTGGAAGGTTGGTGGTTTGATTCCTGGCTTCTCCAGTCTGCATGCCAAATGTCCTTGGGCAAGATACTGAAGCCCAAGTTGCTCTCCGATGCAGCTGTCAGAGTGAATGTGTGAAAGAGAGATGAGCTTTGAGTGGTCACAGTGGACTAGGAAAAACACTCTATTAGAACCAGTCATCATTGCGCACGCACACACACACACACACACACACACACACACACACACACACACACACACACACACACACACACACACACAGAGAGTCCCTGGGCACTATGTGAACACAAAGCAATGCTATAGGAATGATACCTCATTGCAACATTTTTATATCAGATAAAAGTTTATGCCAGTATGACTGTGGGGGATGTGATAAGGCACAGCCCTAACACCTCTATGAGCACCTTTTCCGCTCTTCCTGCCCAGTGTCTGTTATTTATATTATTTTGATTGTGCTCTTTTATTGGCCAGTGTCAGAAATTACTGCTCATTAGTAACTCTGATTACAATTCCAGCTTCATCTCATCAGTATTGATGTTTAGACTGACACACAGACCTCTACAGGCAACGGCACCGTGACTGCCATCAGGTATCAGAGTGAAATCCTTGGACCCACTTTCAGACCCTACACTGGTGCAGTGGGTCCTGGGTTCCTCACAGTTCCAGGAGGATAAAGGAATTGAAACCACTGACTGCCCCCCACGCTCACCTGACTTAAAGCCAATAGACCACCTCTGGAACATGTTTTGGTCCATCTGATGCCACCAGGAGCTCAGTGATGCTCTGGTCCAGATCTGGGAGGAGATCCCCCAGGACACCATCTGTCCTCTCATTAGGATCCCTGATGTCAGGCATGCGTATGAGCACGTGCGGGGCCATAAAAACTGCTGAGACCATTCTGAGTGGCTGCAATGAAACTTCAGTAAAATGTTCCAGCTGCTGCATCATTATTTTGATTTTGGGGTGTTTTTAAATTCTGCCTGTTGATCATTTTCATTTCCATCAAACGATGTGTCTTTAATTCCTAACACATTACCCTGACCATATCAGTAAAGTCATCAACACGATTCTTTCCCCATTGAGATTTGTGTGTTTAAAGTGTAAAATGTTTTGAGTAGTGTATAATATGCACTTTATTGCTGCAGTCATAGTTTCAGAATCACGTTGTTGGAGGGCAGAACCAAAGTGCTGCATTCAACTTCAAGGACACGTCTAGGAGCTGTCTGTCCCCCCCGACGTTCCTCTCAGTCACTCCCCTTCTCCTCTGCTGTCCTCTGTCAGGTTACAGCAGTATGTCCCGTGAAGGACTCCTTCTGTAAAAATATAATCACTTTATATTCATGTGTCTTTCAAAGCATGTTTTCCCTCCTCTGCTCAGAATAAAAGGATGCAAATAAAACTGTCAGCTTGCCCTTTCAGTCACTGTAATATGATTGTGTGATTTCAGCATGGGCTGCTGGCCTTCAAGTTCATCCTGACCTTCCTCATCCAAGACGTTCCCAAACACATCCAGAATGAGCTGGCACGTCTGGAGTTTGAATCACTGGAGGCCTTCAAGAAGAAGGTAAGGTCTGACTGTGTGCGCTCCTTTTCGTTACCTTGTTACCATCTGTCTGTTGGCAGCAAAGGAGATCCTCACCATAGCTGATGCGGTGGCAGCAGGTCTTTTAGGTTTTCTTCTCCCTTCTTCCTGTGCTGGGGTCAGCACGAAACACAAAGAACGGTTTCCAGAACAAAGGCGTCAGCTGGATCAGTCCATTAGGGATCTCTAATAGGGTCAGCTCAGGCACACAGATGTGATTATGAGAAACCCTACACACCTGATATTTCTCATATGGTTATTTACTCGACATGCATTATGATGTGCTCGTATGTAGCAGCTGTGGTGAAGCGGACTGATTCCAGCCTCCAGATAGACAAAAGAATGGAGATCTCCTGTATATTTCCATAACAGCGTACAGCTCCAGAGCTTCCCACTTAACATTACGGAGTGCTCCCGGTGCCTGTCTCAGACCACTTTACTGCAGATAAATGGCATTCCCAATGCTAATAGCATTGATGTGGCTCCACTGCAAAGCATTAGCTTGCTGTGCACTGCAGCTGTTTGTTTGATGTGGACTGACGGAGCTGAGTGCTCCTGTGAAGAGCTGTTGGATCATCACTTCTTTCATATGGTCTCGGCTGCTCCTCAGTATGTTTCTGAGTTATTGCACACAGTTTCCCAATGTTACCAGCAGAACTGTTTGCGTAATTAGTTCTTTTTATGCATGCAGACAAATTACATTTCGTCAGTCTTTGCCACAGATATAAAGTCATAATATCGTTCGTGTGATGAGCTCATCCACAGTGATGACTGAATATTTCTGGTCTTCTGCAGAAACAGCTCCATGGAGGGTGAGTACTGTGTGTGACTGTGGAGACTCTTGTGAATGAGTAGTTTTGTGTTTTTATTGCCGAGTAATTGGATGATATTTAATTACTTATAAATGTGGGGACTCTCCTTATTTTCTAACACAGATGGTTTTGTCATGAATTTGTGCCCTAACAAGCTGAGGTGTGCTGTGCTGTGATGCTGTAATCAGCGATTCAATAAGAGAAGCATGAAAAGCAGATGCTGGTGGCGTACCCTCCAGCACGAAAGCAGACTAACATCATCACGTCTGACTGAAGGAATAACTGGCTGAAGATTCCCGTGCTTTTCTTTTCCTACCTGTCACTCCTGTTTACAGCAGATGCCACTCTGGCTGAGCTCCAGAAAAATGGGCGGGCAGACAGAAAAGCATTCAGACAGTTGGAGCTCAATTAAGGTGTCTGCCTGCTACTCAAGACAAACGGCTGCATTAATGTATTGGCTGAAGTAGGCAGACCCGCAGGAGGTTGGAGGGCAATCATGGAGACATGTACCTAAGAAATAGTCTAAAGCTGAAGTGGCTCTTTCCACGTCATCATCTCAACATCGGTGTTTGGATGATGACGTGGAAAGAGCCACTTCAGCTTTAGACTATTTC
>VUQK01032146.1:0-10698 GCA_015106715.1 Bujurquina vittata
GAATTTCAAGAATTTTTGAAGAATTCCCCATTCATTTTGAATGGGGCAAAAAATTCATAAAAAGCTGAATATTTCAAAACACTATAAAAGTTATGAACCAGAAAAGCAATAGCGTAAATGTCCTGAAGGAGCCAAATGTTTTGATACAGGAACGGTTTCTGTAGAATAAACGTAGATGAGGTTATTAGCGCTTAAAATAAACGTACGGAAGAATAATAAATAATAATAATAAAAATAAAGAAATACAACAACAATTCTTCACTGCATTGTTGTTGTATCTTTATTTTCATTGTATCTTTATTTTCATTTTATTTTATTATCTTTATTTTTATCATCTGCATCTGAAGGAGAAAGGGCACTCTTTTGAGGATGACAACGTTGACATTTTGGACAGGGAGGACAGATGGTTTGAAAGAAGAGTAAAAGAAGCCATCTATGTCCACTGTGAACAACCATCTTTGAATAGAGGAGGTGGATTACGCCACCAACTTTCCCCTGTTTACAGTGCTGTCCTGAGCTCCCTTCCCAGACTTCTCAACCCCCATTCACACCTTTGTTCCAATGACTCCATCAGGCCACATGAAACAATTGATTGAAATGACCCACGCCCCCCTTCACACCTTGTGTTTAATCACATGAAGGGTGATTAAACACAGGGTCATCAACACCTCCAGGGGACTACGCCCACAGGGGTTTAAATACCTCAACGTTAAAGTTAGGCTTGATGTTTATTCAAATATTTGCAATGATTTTTATGGTAAAAATATCATGTTCTGGAAATTTATTTTTGGTGCACAAGATAACTTGTGCATACTTTATTACAAAGTCAGCTTATGGAGGTTCAGGAATTCCCTGCAAAAGCATTCCCTTATTAATCTTCCAAATTTGCACCAACATTCTTACAGGCTTCAAAGTTAAAGCAGTGCTTCACGCACACTCTTCCTGCCTCCGTCTGTGCCGCCGATGTACCAGCTACGCAGATTTGGGTTCGAGCACAGCTGGCTGTTCCTCCACGTGATGTTTTCTTTCAAGACGCAAAGAGAAACGTGAGTACGTGCAGAGCGGGAAGTTTGCCTCATTTGCATACAAGGCGCCTGTTTCGAGCATGCTGTGACGTCAACCAATCAGGTCCTTGAATGGCGCAAACCACGCCCGCGCGGTAACTGGTGTCGCGCGCTTCACAATAAGCATTGTACTGGTGTGCAGCAGGCAAAAAGTTCAAAGTTTCTCTTTGTCATCGTTTCAGTAGCTTTAGCCGGTCGCGGAGGACCTTTGTGTTGTGACTTAAGTTGTTTTCACGAACAAACTCCTGGCTGCCGAGTTTAAACTGCAGGTTTGTTCGCCGCTCTGCGGGCTTTAAATTTCAGTTAACACGAGAGTCACAGGCCACAGCAGGTAGTTAGCGCCGTGTCTTTAACCTGTAGTTTGGTCGCAATGGCAACCGTGTGCCAGCCACGACGCGCCTTGGTGGAAATACCTCCTCCGCAGCCCAAAATCGCAGGTAAGCTTTTAGCTTTTTCATTTAGCTCGTCTAACTTGTGTTTGCGAGTGAAGCGCCGCCGTGCCCGCGCTTAGCAAAGTCCGTGTTGATAACAGCGCCAAATATACCCCCCCCAAAACAAAATGAAAAGTATACTTAGTTCGTGCTGTAAGTTTAAATTAGATGAAACAGCTACACAGTGGTGTTAAATATTTGTTTTTTGTTTTTGCAGCTCGAATGAGGAGGTCCTATTTGGAAATATTGAGTCCACGCATGGCCCCGTCTCCACTTCCCAGAGGGAGGAACATGGCTGCAAACACAAAGCGCCTGCAGTCATGTAAGTAGCAGTATTAAACTGTTGTAGGTCTGTCTGCCGTGCTGATGTGTGCTTGTTTTTGGGAGCTGACTTTATAGGAAGCCAAAAAGAAAAGCGGAAAGGGAGGGTGCAGAGTGGCGGTTACTGTTTCCTCTCCTGCCACCCCTTTGCCTTGGCATACACGTTTTTTTCTTTTTTTGTCCGGCACTGATTGTCCTTATTTGTTGTGTCATGGCTTCATCATGTTCCTTTGTTTTGCAGTGGACCTATCTGTTGGTGGGACGTGGGCAGGAAGGATAGAGGAGCAGTGCGAGAAGATGGACGAGCAGGACACCCCGCTCTCCCAACAGCAGCTAGTGCAGCTAATTCGATCCCTCATCTTGGTCGAACAGGTATTTGTCCTGGACATTTGAACGTGTTACAAGGATAACGCAGAATGTTAAGCATTTTGTAAGCAACTTAAGATGTGCTCCATTGCATCCTAGAGCCAAGAGCCCAGGGTCATGGCATCGGACCTGAAGTATCTACAGGATGACCTGCAACTAAAGAAGGCCAATGTTTACAGATCCATACCTTACTCACGGTTTGGATCCAACAGGGATGCTCACTGCTATAGAAAGGCATATCCCCACCTGGTGGCCTTCAAAGTGAGTGTTTGTCATGCTTGGTTGTATTTTAGACTTTTAAAAGTTGGTTCTTTAATTGCAAGCCTGCAATTTGTGTCCATTTGAGCTCCTTTTGTTCTTCTTAAGTACATTTTTGTCATATTAAACACTGCCCTGCAGGATGCCTCTCTGTGAGCCGGGAGTTTTATTGTTGCCACGCTAATCTGTCACCTCCTCATCCTCCCCCTCAGGTTTCGTGTCAGGAGTGGGGCCAAGTTCTGCTGAGGAACAAAGAGTGGGACGCCGTGTTGGAGCACTCGCTGATGGCGTGGCGTTACACCAGCGAGCTGCCGCAGTGGGATACTGCAAGCCACAACGCCCTTCGGGAGCAGTGTTACAGCATCCTGGCGGCTCACAGCCTCAGTGCTCTCCAGCACTATTCCCCTGAGCCCCACAGAGGACGCGAGCTGCTCAGAAGGTAACGTTTAGGCTCTGATGCAGGTCATCATACGGTCAGTGTGGCAATGTGTGCGCAAAATGATGCATTTGTTGCAGTGCTCCATCAGAAGATTGCATCGTGAGCACCTCAGTTTGATTAATACATAAAACTTCTGCATGCATCTGGAACACAGAGTGAATTAAGTGCTGTTTGTTCATCAGTAAAGTCTACAGGTTTTTAATTTATATTTTATGTGCATCCCTTTTTTCAACAGCCTGATCCTTAAACAAACTGAACTCAGGTTGCTCAGAAAGTGGGGCTGCCTTTAATGTTTTTTTTTTTTTGCCTGTGTCAAAAATGTACCAACAGCTTTCCAGAACCTCTTTGCTCATGGGTTGGCAACAAATTATCAACTTTAATATCAAGTTGAAGCAAAGCAACATAAACGTCCTACTGGAGTCACATTTAGCCACCTGTTGAATGCAAGTTTACACACCTGGTGGTAAACCGGCTATAGCTCCAGTCTGCATGCTAAAGTATCCTTGGGCAAGATACTGAACCCCAAGTTGCTCTCTGATGCATCCAGTGGAGTATGAATGTGTGTGTGAATGTTGCATAGAAAGTAATTTTGGTGTAGAAAGAAGTGCTTGTATGAATATTGGTGAATCAGGCATGTTGTAAAAAGCACTTTGAGTAGTTAAGTAGAAACGTGCTATATGAGAATCAGTCCATTACCAGTCCACCTTTTCAGTTTGTTGGAACGCCAATCCACACATAGCTGGGCTTGCCTCTCCACTTTACTTCTTACGCCCATCAGTCATTTTAATTAGTTTAGCAACTGAAGTAAAGCAGAGTACAACTTCACTTTGTATTCAGAGGTTGTGTCTGATGTTTGGTTGGAGCTACCTGGACTCTCAATAAGCTAGGCAGCCGAAAGGCTATTATTCATAGTGTGATTAGCTATTTTTGGATGAATCCTGACTAACTAATGGCTCTTGTGTTTGTTTTTGTCTCTAGGTTGAAGATGGCTCAGCTGTATAGCCAGTCAATTGTTCCCTGCATACAGGAGTTGCAGAGGATTATGGGATGTCCTGATGACTCGATGGATACAAAGAGTGTGCTTCATGGATGACCAAAAAAAAAAGATTGATGTGATGTGACGGGCCAAAAACATGGAACGTGGTAGTGTTTGGGTGAAACCACTACAATATTCTTCCAAAGGGCATGGTGGCAAGTGCAAAATGAACAAATTCCACATAATGCAGGCTTCAAAAGGTAACAACACTTCCGAGATGGCTGAAAATGGCATTTTAACAGCATGCGGAAGGTGTTGTTTTAAGAGGAGTTGTTGCACTGCACAGTATGCAGGGTATTAATGTAACATTTTGTTCAGACATTACCAGCCTATAACAAATAGAACAGACATTTACATAATGTTCACTGGCTGCTGCAGGATCAAAGGTTTGTATACTTTTAGACATCTGTACAGTCCAGTTTGAACTGAAAACTGAACTATAAAAAGTATGAATTGTCCCCTCTTGGTGCTTTTGCAGGGGTGTGTGTATGTATATGTGTTGTTACTGTTTACATTACTTGAAACTGTGGCCTTTTGTCTTAGCCTCTAGTTGTGTTTTGTGTGTCTTGTGTACACACTCATCTGTCAATGATTGCACTGTTGTTTGTCCTGAGAACTTGAACTATTTTGATAAGATTTCTAATTTAATTAAAGAACTTTAAACTGCACTGAACTTTGCTTCTCTGTGTGAGTGCGTTAAGATAACATAAGATAAGCTTTAATGATCCCACAGCAGGGAACTTTGTACATTACAGCAGCTCAGTACAGAGAAGAATATGTGTGCAGCAGACAAAAAGATGAATGAAATGAGACAAAATAGAAAAGAAAAACACTATATACATAAAATATATACAAACGTGTACATCAAAAACACTTTATACAGATATCAAACTAATATGTAGCTGGTCATGTACACAGTATGCATTATGAGTCAGTGTAATAAATAAAGATGTATGTTATTGTATGGCTAAGGTGATGGAAGTAGAGGTAAAGTGTCCAAGTGATTGTTGACATCATGATGCATTATACAGTCTAACTGCTGTTGGGATGAAAGTCCTGCAAAAGCGGTCCTTCCTGCAGCGAGATGTTTTAGTCTCTGACTGAAGGAGCTCAGCTAGCCCACGGTCTCATGCAGAAGGTGGTGGGGTTGTCCATGTTGGATTTAAGCTTGGCTAAAATCCTCCTCTCACCCACCACCATCACAGAATCCAGAGGACATCCCAGCACAGAGCTCGACCTGCACACCAGCTTGTCAATCCTGCTCCTGTCTCTTTCGGTCCCTCAGTTTCTGTGCCCACAACATATATTGGTTAGACTTGTTTCAGTCTTAAATAGATCATCAGATGTGGCTGTCAGCAGGCTTGGATAGTTGATTTGTAGAGTGTGGAATTTGCAGATTTCCCTGATTGGGCGCTCCTGTTTCTCTAAGATGGGCCATTACAGCAGATTATAGGATTAATTCATCAATAGCTTGATCATTAGTCCACCTTGGCAGTGTCTGAGCTTTGCTCTTTGAGTTTCCACTTTGCGCCACTAGGTGGAGCCCACGCAGCACGATTCTCCATCATCCAGCGCTGACCATGTCTCCAGACTCAGGCTTGGGACTTCAGAGGAGAAGCAATATTAATGCCGCTGGAGAAACAGCTGTTGCCATGGCACTCTGTAAAGTGAATGTTAAATAATTTTAAATGCTATTTAGGGTTTGAGATAATGAATGGGCGGCTGATGGGGTGAGAGACTGCTGGGCGATGAGCAGACTTCCTGCTGTAGCAACATTATTTCTCTGAAGAGTGGGATCTCCTGTTATGTCTCAAATTTTTTCTAAGAGGACATAATGATTAATGCAATTATTTGTCTCCACGGTGTTGTAGAGTGCAGCCTATTAATATTACCGCCAATGGCAACTCATGCAAATGTGGCCAGCCCACTCTCATAGCTACGCAGTGTTAATTTATTATCTGTAAGTTGGAAATGAAATGGTTAGGCTCATGACGGTTCTGGTTCTGTTAACAAAGCCCACATGCAAAATTTCAACCTACAAGTCCTCCTCATATTTCTTTCTGTCTCTATCTTTGTTGTCTTTCCTTACAGAACAAATGATACCGCAGGAGAGGATGGTGTTTGCTTAAGCCATCACAATAAATTAGCTTTCAGGAGTTGCACTGAGACAAAAAAACCCAAAACAACTTAGCATGACAGCTAAGCTGGTGTGGGTTTTGTTCACTCTGTAAGTGCTGAGTAGTAGAACTAGGAGCTTTTTCACATATACCCTAAAGGCATGATGTGGTTCTCACCTCTATAGAGGCTACCATGAAATCCTTAGCAGGATCAGGAACTCAAAGGCACAATGAGGAGTGTGTGCAGTAATCTGTCATCTTGTAGAGGAAATATTATTTAAAGGAGTCCAAGGCACACTGATGCAGTGAGAGAGAGAGAGAAAAAAAACAGCTCCCCTGTGCCTTGGATGTGTTTTTTAGGTTGTCTTCACTACAGCGCCAACATCACAGAGGTTCGAGCTACAAAGACAGACCTCCCTGTTTGTTTGCCTCTCTGCATAGCAGTAAATTCTGTATTTTATCTCCACACTATAAACGCCCCAAACACTGCCTGCTTGTGTTCCCGATAGATTCTGTCACTCGAGGTTAGTCCAAGAGGGAATTAAAGAATTTTCAAATGAGTTACTCATTGTCTTCCAATTAGCTCCACAGAGAGTACTGCGGCTCCTTGAGCCCTAAGATTTTTGCCATAATTTCTTGAGCTGTTTTCAGTATGTCTCTCATATCAAATTGGAGATGCAGGGTGCTTTGTTTTTCCCAGTAAAGGAGCCGTGCACCCTGAAACACCTGCCTAGTCTTCATGGTTTTCGTAGCTCAGCTTTCATAAGATCTTAAACAAATAAACCATTGCCTTAGAAGAAGCACAAATTGGTGTAAAAATGCATTTTTTTTAAACATACAGTTTAATGACAGAGTGCGGTTTCCCTCTTTGTGAATACAGTTGAATACTGAAAAAGTTAAGAGTAAGGCACTGAACTTTTTAAAACTATATTTCATTTTTTTCCCTCTTTTTTTTTAAATTTAGAAGAGTTAAATTGTTGTCAATGCTTAACGTGTTTTTGTGGAGTCTGTTTCCAGGAAAAGTTAGGGTTTAGCAAACTCTGTGCCGCCATAGAGTTGAATACAGCAACATCCCTGTGGTGCAAGTATTAGGTGAATCACTACTAAAGCATGTACCTCGTCATAGTTCAAGAAAGATAAGAGACAGAAACCAGGCTACATCCACACACACACGGTCGCCTTTAAAAACAGGGATTGTTTGCTTTTGTTTTGCACAGGCCAAAGGAAAGGTGGCGTATAACCCTAACCGCATAGAAATGTTGGTCAATCAGAAACCTACAAATAATAAGGCAGTGCTCCAAAATAGCCGCGTACATGTGTACAGGAGAAAATTACATGCAGTTGTATTTTAAAGTAGTAAACTGTTTATGGAGGCTACAGTAGAAACACTAAAACAGGAGTAGAACAGCTTAAAGGGTACTGTACAGAGGAGTACTGTAATTGGTTTTACACTAAAAAACTGTAAATTAACACGGCAGATTTAGCTGTACTGCAGTTCTCACAGTACGTGCTCAAATATAAATGCAGCTACAACATCCAGTATCGCTGCTGCTTTGATTCTTTGCACCTGCACATTCAAACCAAAGCTGTGAAGCACGGGCAAGGGGGGGGGGTCTCTGTGGCATAAATGTGTTATTCTGGATGGGGGCTACTACCATAATCTGTTATTTAACTTGGAAGACCTGCTGTTTATACTAGCGCATACATGCAGCCAGTCTGGAAATACTGATGTCTATATGGCATTTGAATATTTAGGTAACAACATTTACCTGCGCGGACCTTTAAATATGGGCCATTTATATCAGCTTACAGTGGATTACAGGACACCTTTGCTGCTGTTGTTTTGAAGGGCCCCTTAAAATTGAACACAGCTTTGTTAGATGCAGAGCCTGAATCTGGAAAAACTAGTAAAGGTCAAGTTGTGTTGTTAAAGATCTGGAAATAAATGGCAAATTTGTGAACTGCAAAAATAAATGCAGCCGGGTAAAGAAAACTGGATGTACCAAAAGAAATAAGCAACAACACCTAATCCCAAAATAGCTCCTGCAGTGCCCTGGACATCGCAGATGGATTGTGCGCTCGTGAAATGACTAATTCCCGCTGCTAGAATGTCAGGTTTGCATTGGTGTTTTTTTTTTTCTTTTTTTACTCCCTGCAGAGCTCTTTTCATTCATCTTCAGCCATCTAACAAGGGGCTGATTTACACCTGGGATGCCAGGTGAGTGTAATTAACGGTAATTAACTAGCTGTGAGTCTGGAAAACCAACACCCGCGAGTCCCGAGGAGTTACAGAAGGGACTCGGGATGAGCGACCGCAGTGACAGAGTGTTTGCACATGACTTGAATAGTCTTAACATAGCTAAATTCCCCTCATAGACATCTGTACTCGCATTCAAACATCTGTCGCTTCAGCTTGGGCAAATAGAGCTGAAAGAAAGTGGGGGGGGAAGAGCACTTTGGGTTTATCATTGTAATTCCAGCGACACGGCTTCAAAGACCCGAGCAGGTACCAAGGACACCGATAAGAAAAGCAAAGACAAAACCTGCTGCCTCAGTCTTAGAGATGCCCTTTGCAAGTCAACTTTAATGATGCTGTGGAAGCGTAGTCGCCTTCCACACAATGCACACTGCTTTTTCCTCATGTTAGTGGAGCTGTGAGCTAGTTTTTCCTGTTACTGTTAATCCCCAAAGTAAAAAAAAAATAAAGGGGGATAGGAACCCCATGTGCAGTTTGGAGAACCCTGTGAGACTTGAGCTTTTACGCAAAGCTTTCAGAGCTTATTAGCCCGTTAGGGCCACGGCTCGTTAGCAATCATTGTAAAGAAAGGCCAGGCGAAGAAAATTTCAAAGCAAATGGTGCCGAATGTCAGGAAAAGATGATCTCTGAGCGTGGGGGTGCTGTGGGCTCGGGTTGCAGCCTGTGGCACTGGAAGAGGGAAGAATAGATTCAATTAAGTACAAGCAAATTCTGAGGCTGCAGCATCCACACACCATGTTTTAAGTACAAAAAAACAACAAAAAACGGTTTTCTATAAATGGTGAGAAACTCTGTATCCTGCCCGCTAAAACATTTTTTTTTCATCGCTGGTCTAAACTACCCCCAGCAAATATTTTGACAGGTCACAGCGGGAGAGCCTTATGTACCATGTGTACTACGAGGGTGTGCTGAAAAGTTCATAGGCTGACTAAGAAGGAGTAATCGTACAGTAATTAAATTTGGCATGCCTTAAAGCCAGCCTTTGCTGATGCCAACTGCATGTTTTCTTTCCAGATAAACCCACACTGGATACAGAACTGAGGACTTGGAAAAGCAGTTCTAGACATTTTGTGAAAATGGATAGAACTTGGCACCGTGGTGTTATCACATATCTACAGAAAAAGGGCTTAACCCTCAAGAACATTCATGCTGACGTGGTTGCCACATTAGGGGACGATGCTCCAGCTTTATCAACTGTGCAAAAGTGAGCAGCTGAGTTTAAGAGGTGCAGGGAGAGCCTCGAAGATGACCCAAGGTCCGGACGTCCTGCCATTGCCACCACCCAAGAAAACATACGGGGATGGATGACAGACGTTTAACTGTTAATCAGATAGCCAATCCTGTAAGCATCTCCCGTGAATGAGTTTAGAACATTCTGCATAACGAACTTGGCAAGTCAAAGGTTTCCACTTGGTGGGTGCCACGACTTTTGACGCCTGGTCAAAAATGGACCAGGCTGGTCATGTTGCAGGTGAATTTGGCACTTTTTGAAGCAAATCCAGGCAGTTTTTGTGAACGTTTCCTCATCCAAGATGAGCCAGAGTCCATGCAATGGAAACATGGGCAGGGAAGGTGATAGTCTTCGTCTTCTGTGATGCAAACAGCATTGTGTTCATTGACTACCTTCAAAAAGGCCATACTATCAATGGAGAATACTATGCCAACTTGCTGAGGGAGCTGCAAAAGGCAACCAAGTCAAAACAGCCAGGAAAACTGACTAGGGGGGTCCTGTTTCAACGGGACAATGCTCCTGCACACAAATCCATGGTTTTAATGGCTGCTGTGCGCCACTGTGGCTTTGAGCTGGTTGAGCACCCACCTCGTTCTCCTGATTTGGGACCATCTGACTGTTTTCTGTTCCCCAACATGAAAAAACACTTGGCTGGGAAGCGGTATTGGACCAATGGTGGGGTCCTCTCTGCTGCTGAGGACTTTTCTGAAGGTAAGGGTGAGAGTTTCTATACCACGGAAATGCAAGCATACCGATGGAAGAAGTGTGTGGATGGCAGGGAAGACTATGCTGAAAAATAAAACACATTTGACCAAATCTGATTATTGCATTGTGGTCAGCCTATGAACATTTCAGCCCACCCTCATATGTACTCATTTTAAATGGGGGGTTTGATCAAGGGGATTGCTGACCATGAGGCTGAGTCAACTATAGTCACATTGTATAGACTGTGTTGATTTTCCAAGATCTTCATAAATGCAATTCACTGCCAGCTCTGTTTGAGTCGTAAAGCCAGCAGTGCTGCATGTAGAGATGCAGAACTGAAGTGGAGGCTCATACAGCATGTGGTTTTCTAGCAAGTTGTGTATAAGAATTATATATAGTACAAAATAAACATATGTGATTCTGTATGTGAATTAGGGGTGGCTGTAGCTCAGGAGGTAGAGCAGGTCACCCAC
>VUQK01032148.1:5280-20948 GCA_015106715.1 Bujurquina vittata
GTGACAGAGATAGTGAGCGAGAGAGAGTGAGAGAGAGTGTGAGAGAGAGAAAGAAACTATGTGTGTAAGAGTGTGTGTGTTTATATATTTGAGTGTGTGTGAGTGTATATGTGTCTGTGTGTGTGAGTGTGTGTGTTGGGCATAATGTGTGTGTTGGGGAACAGGTGAGTTCATTTTTACACGACGCTGCTCTACATCAGTGTTGACATAATGAGAAAGGTAAATATTCTGTAATTGAATAAAATCACAAACCGACACATCGGCCTGAGGAGAAATAGCCAACCCCGTCTAAGATTCTCAATACGCCTTTGTTCTCCAACACTGCCTGTCTGGAGTCTTTTTTTTTTTTTGTGATGTCTGTAAAGTTGAGTGTCAGAATTTGAACAAATAATCCATCTACTAAATTCTAAATGATGATTTCATTCAGCAGAGCGCTGGGTTTGATTATGTATATATAAAAAAGAAACACAAGCAAAGTTTGTTAGGTGGGTCAAACATGATTCATACTATGTCATACTTCCTCTTCACACCAACTTTCTGGGAGGTACCATACTAGGAAAGAGTTGATGTTGTGTTGCGACTACCCATGGGAGAGGTAAAAACAGGATTAAATCACTGAGCCACTAAATTACTCACATATGCATGTAGCAGAAATCATTTTCACACATACAGTGATTATACATATCAGAATCTAATGATCTCAGAGGTCCTGCTACCATCCCAAGACAATGCGGCAATAAAAGCTACAGAGATGGCGGAAAAGCCCACACGGATTGCCAGCTACCTCTTGGCTAACGGGCTCGACACAGTGGGAACAACGTCGCTCAATCTCCATTCATTTCCTGTGGAGCTTGTGCGATAAAGCGACAGTTGCCAGCTAAGCGACCGGCGACATTCGTGCATGTGAAATTTCGAGCTCGTACACATAGTCGTGCACACAGGACCTGGCGACGCGACACAACAAAGTTGAAAAATTCTCAATTTTTTCGCGCCCAATGTGTGCGGTTTCAACCCAGTGGCAATGCGGGCCGTTTGTTGCTGTCGTTTGTCGCTCCCAGTGTGTCAAGCCCATTACTCCACTTTGTCTATTGCAAAGAGTTTCTTATTTGAAAATGACACTGAGGTCTGGATTAGTGCAGAATTTTTCAATCAATGAACTCATTCACAGTTCAGAAAAACAATTACTAAACTCTTGTGCTGCTCCAATAATAAGGGACATTGTTTTGAGCTTGGCAACACGGTGTCGCGGTGGTTAGTCTCACAGTTTGAATATCATCTGGAAGGCCTGGGTTCGATTCCACCTTGGCCCGGCCTCTCTCTCACTGTGTAGAGTTTGCATGTTCTCTGGTTTTCCCCAGGTATTTCGCTTTCCTCCCACAGTCCAAAGACATGCATTGGCCAATCTAAATTGCTCATAGGCATGAATGTGAATGTGAATGTTTGTCTGTCCCTCTGTGTTGGCCCTGCGACAGGCTGGCAACCTGTCCAGGGTGTACCCTGCCTCTCACCCTATGTCAGCTGGGATAGGCTCCAACCCCCCCACGACCCTGAAAAGGATAAGCGAATGGATGTTTTGAGCTTATTATCTCTGGGAGGTGTGATTCTTAGCAGATTATGTCCTTGGTTCAACATTGCAAAAAAGATGTTGGGAGATGCCATAAACCTTTGAAAGGATTTCTTCCATGGCAGTAAAATGAGCTTCCAAAAACTCATTCAGCTTAAACTAACCGAAAGAAACATCCTGACTCAGTCCTTACGTAATACTTTTACTTCTGTGAGACTAGCCTAGGATCTTCAAATCTAATTTGATTAATTTAAATATACAGTGCTTCACACATTTATTAGACCACCTGTCATAAAGACAAGAAACACAAATATTTACGAAATCTGTCAAAAACCTGTTTAAAACAAAATATTTATTAGGCAAAAAAACAAACTGCTGAAATTTGTATTTTTATACCTGCATTTCAGCCAGAACAATTGTGTGTGTGTGTGTGTGTGTGTGTGTGTGTGCGTGTGTGTGTACTATGTTCGGTTGACTAGCCATCACCAGTTTGTCCATCTGTATCTGGAAGTCCCGCAGGATCTTACCTCAGTCATTCTCAGCCACCCTTGGGGGCATATCCCATTCTGACCTCAGGATTTCCAGGTCATACTCGGCACAGATGTTCCTGTATACTATGCCAGCCTCTTGGTTGTGGCATTCCATGTATGCCCTGCCTGCTAGCATCTTGCACCCTGCTGTTATGTGCTGGATTGTTTCAGGGCCATCTCTGCACAGCCTGGACCTGGGGTCTTGCCTTGTGTGGTAGACCCCAGCCTCTATTGCTCTTGGGCTCAGAGCTTGTTCCTGTGCTGTCATGATTAGTGCCTCTGTGCTGTCTTTCAGTTCAGCCTTGTCCAGCCATTGACAGGATTTTTTGATACCTGTCACTTCTTCTATCTGCCGGTGGTACATACCATGCAGGGGTCTGTCCTTCCACGATGGCTCCTGTTCTTGCTCCTCTTAATTCCTGGGTTTCTGCTGCCTGAGGTACTCACTAAGCACATGAGCCTTTGTGGCCATCTTCCTAATGTATTCATCTAGGATAGTGGTTCTGACACTCACTAGTCTCACCAGCTTCCTTCCTTCTGCTTAGTGTACAGTGTCAGGGTGCTGGATTTGGGTGAAACCCACCATGCATGGTAAGGAGTTTTCTTGTCTTGATGTCAGTGGCTTCTATCTCCTCCTTTGGCCAGCTTATTATCCCAGCCAGCTTATTATCTGATGCCCAGCAGGGTGTAGGTGCTGATTGCCCAGATCTTGTTCTTCCCAGTAAGCTGACTCCTCAGGACTTGTCTTACTCTCTGCAGGTACTTGGCGGTTGCAGCTTTCCTAGTGGCCTCTTTGTGGTCCCCATTTGCCTGCAGGGACTCAAAGGTACTTGCAGCTGTGATCAGTGTATGCAATGTTGCCTTTTGGTAGTACAATTCCATCAGTTCTGACTACCTTCCCTCTCATTTGTTCAAATGAATAATTTGATATTAAAAAAAATCTTTTAATGAAGTAAGTTGAGGAGAAATACCCTATTTATAAGATGACTGATGCCACTCCCACGCCCAGAAAAAAAAATATTTAGGTTAGTCTTAAGTGCTTGACATTCAAGGCAATTGGATCTGAGGTGAATTTCAGGTGCTTAAGATCGTCATAACCTGGATGACTCAAAATCTTCACAGACATGTAGCTTAGTCAGTAATGTTAGCTTAGGGGAAAACCAAAAACCTAGCTGCCCTCAATGGCAGCAATATTTCCCCACCAGCACCTCTAAAGCTAACTAATTAACATGCTATGTCTTGTTTTTGAATTCATACAAAGAACAAAGCACCAATTTGCTATTTTATAGGAGGTACTGTGGATATGCACCGTGGAGTCTGAGTTACTCAGAACATGCTTCCAGCTTAGAAACAGTCCCACATTTCTCAACATGTAATTTTACACCCTTTTTATGAGTTAAACAAACAAGATATAGCAAGTTAACTAGTAAGTTTCAGACCTGCCTGATATTGTTCCCTTAGATGAGAAACAGTGTTGCTGTTTCCCTCAGTTTTCAGTCTTTTGCAAAGCAAAGTTAATAATGCAGGTACCCTTTCCAGTGCATAAATAATACACGCAGACACATAAATACCTGAAATTAATACATGTGCTGTATTTATCAAATATTTATAATCCAACATCAGGTTGTTTCTGCTCTCTGAGCTTTTGCTAGTTGCTGAACTTTTAAACACTTACCAGAAACCCATCACACAACCCATCCCATTACAACAGTCCACTCAGCATGTGTAGTTTTCAACTCTATGCCCTCTCAAAAGCTAAACTCTAAAAAAGATGCTAGATTCAATGGGTTCCTAACATGAATGAAATAGAGGAAGCACATAAATGCACTCTGAGGTGGGGACCAGTGACATGAAGAACAGTCTGTGCTCTGCACCTTCTCCCACTGTCTTGCTAGCTATTGTGGTGCTGGCCTGGCACTGCCCTGCACTTTGGTTACTTCCTGAGGATGTCATGGACCTCCTAGTGGGTAATAGTACAATACTTCCTCCCTGGCTGTCATTCTTTCCTTTCAAAGGGAAACTAAGGTCATGACCTCATCTACTGAGCTCATATTCCAATAACCTGCTGATTTCCGGTCACATTTTAATTTCAGGGTACAAACAACTTGTCAAATCTGCAGACCAGGTTGCACTTATAGTTGCATGTAGTGTTTTTTCTTACCATGAGCCCTTTTTCCCTGACCCAGTACAGCTAACACCAGATCAGTCAGGATCTGATAGTGAATAATATTCTGTGTTCTTCTACCCATGCAGCAGGTCCTTAGTGACACAGGTCTCTGGAGTCACCCTGACCTTCTTCTTAATTAAAATACACCTGTCAATACACATAAAATTAAATGAAAGAATTCAATTCAATTCAATTAAGGGTTATTTATATAGCCCCAAATCAGAAAAACAGTCACAGTATTTGGGAGAAAACCTCAAAAACTGAACATATGATCCTATGAACAAGCTCTTTGTGATGGTGGGAAGGAAAACCTCCCTTTCTAACAGGAAGAAACCTCCGGCAGAACCAGGCTCAGGGAGGGGCAGCCATTTGCTGCGCCCAGCAGGGTGATGATGTCAGTCAGAAAAGAAGAAGAGAGAACAAGGAGACAGGACAAAACACAAACTAAGGGAAAAGGTAGACAAAAAGTTAATGGCACGCTGCAATGGTTCAGTATATAGACATGGGGAGTGAAATGTGGTGAGTGGAGAAAACACAGTCAGTGCATCAGTGTAATACATGAAGCCCCTCAGCTTTCTGAGCCTTTAGCAGCATAACTAAGGGATGGTTCAGGGTCATCTGATCCAATCTCATCGGTAACCTCTGTGGCTGAGGTAAACCTGCAACTTTCCCCAACTGGTCAATATAAACGTATTAGTTAAAGCTCATTTCACCAATACTTCCAGTAGTATGGCTTCCTTCCTTCTTTTTCCTTTTTTTTTTCAGGTCAAGTACAGTTTTTGAAATAGTTGCACTGCTCTATATTCTGCCTCCTTGGGTTTTCTGTACAAAACATAATGAACACATGATACTCAACCACCAGTGAAATGAATCCACCCAGTAAAACCGCAAACTCTGTGCCACTTTTGTTCCCTCGAGCTGATACTTTTTTGTTTCTCCATTTCCATGCCAACCATGTAAACCTGGTTTTTGAGGTGTTGCTGCTGCCAGAGATGAAGGGTTATCTTAAACTCCCTAAGAGAACTGATCCTGCAAACTCTCAATACTGGCTTGTACAACTTGTATTGTTTCTGCCGAGGCAGGATACTCCCTTCCTCTCCCACACCCTCATCCTCACCTTTCTCACCCACGAAGCCAAAAACACTCCCAGTATTACCCAGTAAACTATTTTCGTTGACTTGAGTAGGCCAGCCCAGTTAAACGCAACTTTAGGTTTATCACAGAAATACATGGTGATAAGTATGACCATTCTCAACCACCATTTTGGACAAATGTTTAAAAGTCTGTGTACCAAGGAATTTTCAGGTCTAGAAAAACTTTTTCATCTACAGTATACATCCACTTTAACACTCTAAGTATTAAAGCTGATGTGGGTGGGTGAGTCAGGTGTTGCAGGGCTTAACATTTCTGGCATTTCTTTAAAATTGCTGTCTCCATCTAAATGGCCCGCCCACCTCCAGATGGAGGAAAGGTTAGCTGTATCCTCTAGTAGTTAGTGAAGGGCTAGAGGTAATCGCTAAACAGGACAGTTTAGGTCTGTATTCTGAGTCATGCAGTGTGACTCCACAAATTAAAATTAAATGTATAATTTGTGTAACAAAGTACAGTCTGTATTGATTGTGCACTTTTCTCTTGTTGGCAAAGATTTGGAGAAATCAACAAGTACGCTTTTTATTTTTGTTACAATGTGTTTCACATAGAGTCAAAAACAGGAATGCAAAAACAGTAACTATGAACTCAAAGGGAAAAAAAAGGAAACAAATACAATAACCAGCAAGGCAATAAGATGTCTGGGAATATAGATTCACAAAACAAAATAAAACCAGTTTAAAATCCAGCAAGCTAACCAATGACATTAAAGGACACAGCCTCAGGAAGGCTGTGACTCAGAAAGCTGTGTCTCTTAGTTTTTAGCTGGCCTCTGCCCTGCAAAGTAGGAATTAGGGCATAAACCCCAGCAATTCAGTGACAAGCACTTTAGCCATCATCCCACTGACTGGGGTCTGTCCCAGAGGTGTATTTTTCATCATATCTCATCTGTATGGGTTTTTTAACCCTTTCAGTTTTTATGGCTGATGCCACACCATTGTTTTCTATTCCTGCTTTGATTAGTGCTCTTTAAAAATACAAATGTTTTGGGGTCCCCTAAGACCCCAAGTTACCTATGGACTTTTAATAAATGGGACTAATTTCTCAGTTTATGTTTGGCACAGGTCCTAAATTAAGGCATTACACCATATTAAGAGGGGTAGAGGCACTCTGTCAGTATTTTTAAATAAGAAAAACTCAGATGACATCATCTGGATGTAAAACATCCCACATTGAAATTTATCAGAATGTGGGGGATGTTTCCAGATTTTGCTGATACAGATAAGACATGCCCTGGTCATGCCACACATGAAAAGAAGAGCTGATGCTCCTACATTGCAAGCCCCAAGCCAAACAAAAATGACCCTCCTGGAAGGGAGGAAAACTCCACCTGTTGACGTGACTGTCCAACACTTTGCTGGAAAATCTACTAGATAAAGGTATTACCTTTGCTCCTGAATCACAGACAGGAAGGCAACTGTTTGTTCCTCCTGTCAGATGGCGGCATGTTCTGTGCAAATCATGTGGAAAACCTTTAGCTTTTGTTGTTTATAGTTGTTTCCAGTCCCTGCTCTGCATATGACTCGTTCAGCGAGTCATAAATATGCAACAATGGTAGTATAGATTAAAAGTTTTCCAGTTTTATTGTTGTTTACAGTACATTCACTGCCACCATCTTGGATTGTTCAGTTGGGGTTGGTGCGGTTGCTTGGACTCTGAGTTGGAAATCCAACTTGAGGTGATGTTTAACTTGAAAATTGCGACTAGGAACTTGGAAATTTAGACTTTCAACATAAACTGCAAGGTACTATCATTTTCAGGCTGCCCTTTATCATGATTTCTAGACACCACCGAGGGTTGGAAGACGTCAGGTTTGGTGATCTCAGGACTTCGCTCTGTTGACTTTGTTGAACAGTGACTTTCAGGTTTCACTAGGGTGGTTTGGAGCTGAGTGTGAGGGAGCTGGAAAAGGGTGGGCTACCCACTCTGGATTTAGAATAAGTTGCTGTCCCAAGTGGAGGAGTTTAAGCATCTCTGGGTTTTGTACCCAAATGAGGTGAGAGTGGAGTGGGAGACTGACAGACACACAGGTGCCATCTTGATAGCGATCCGGTCACTTTACCAGTCGGCTGTGGTGAAGAGAGAAGTGAGCATAAAAGCAGATTTGTTGATTTGCCAGCTGATCTACATTCCTCCTCATGTGGTTATGAGTTCTGGGTAGTGACTGAAACAATGAGATCACAGATGCAAGCAGTGGAAAAGACCTTCCTCTGAAGGGTGTCTTGCAAATAGGGTGAGGATCTTGATCATTTGGGAGGACCTCAGAGTAGAGATGCTACTCCTCCACATAAGAAAGAGCCAGTTCAAGGTTGTTCAAACATCTGACCAGGATGCCTCCTGTGTGCCATCCTCAGGGCAGAACCGGGATACACGTCTTTAGTATGGCTGGCTACAGTTTCAGTTCAAATGGACCCAGATTGGTTCCATTGTATACATGTATAAATAAAAAACAAGAAGGACACACAGTACAAAACTTTAATTTTCAGTTTTAAATGAACTTTAACATCAAGTGAGTATGCTATCAGGTCCCATATTATAGATGGGCTCATTTGCTCAGGGACAGTATAAGTGGGTTTTTACTCTTCCAGAAAGGTGTTCAAAACACAAAGGAAGGATGCTGAAGCACCATCCTTGTTTCCCTCCTCCCTGTTGACGTTTGTCTCTTTCCGCTTTACCAGCTCACAGGATACCACTGCCATGGTGACAGTTCCAGTATTCAAGGGTGTGCCTTACACACATCTGCGGGTGATACTCATTCACACACCACCCAGTAATGATGGAAACTCACTTGGTATTACAAAGGGTATACTCTGTTATGACATGACATCCCAAAAACCTATTTCTCTCTTCTATGCCAAATCAACATGTGCTGACTCATGTTATCTCTTAGTTGCTGTGCTACTGTGACTGGAATACACTCGGTCTGAGCCAGAAGAAAGAACAAAAACCCACATATCGGCATGCCCTTATTATCCATAAATATCTCAACAAGATTCCAATGAAGACTGACAGGAAGGATGTGCACAGTCATGCTCAAAATTATCTTCAGACCATCTGCAACTGTAGCGTTTGCAGGGTGTATGAATACGTTGATATCCTTGAGGCTGAGCACAATAAACCCCCATTGCCTAAAGTGCAGAACAAAGTATAGATGCATACCTGCATGTGACTATCAGGAGACGTAGTGATATTGTGTTTTAAGTACTGTTAAAATTCCTGCTCTCTATGTGTGGTACTTGTGTTGTCTGCCATAGTGCTGGAGGGGCTATGGGTCCTGCATGTCTGGGCTGCGCAGCTCCTCAGTTTGTAGACTACACAGCGCCAGCAACACTAAAGGCCAAAGCCTGGATTGAATTAATTTCTCTGGGAACTGAGTAACACTGTCAACATCGCAAAATGATACACAGCTTCAAGTTTGGATTCATCCTTAATCAGTAAAACTGACTTTTGCAAAGTTTACACAAACACAATCAATCCCTTTTTATACATTAATCCTTAGCTGCATTTGGGTGCGAACTGAGCTCAGTGGGATTACATGATGTCATGGGAGTGGTTGCTGGGTTGAACGTTGTGTGCCCCAAGATGTCTTCAGTAAAACTTGTGTTTTTCTATGAACATATGGTTTATAGTGCGAAGGAGGAATCGGGTATTCGTGAAATAAAACATTAAAAACCAAATGCAAGCAGCTCCAGTGCAATGCAGAAAATCCAGACTGAATTGAGGATGGCTGAATTTGAAGGTCCCTTCCAGAATAGCTTTATTATCATAGAAGGGACCAGCTTACCATGACAATGCAGCTGTGTGGTACAACTGTGCAACAGATGAAAGCAATGTCATATTATAGCTTACGACTGTGCAGTTCGTCAAGCGGTAAATGAACAGCCACTTAAACAGAAGAATAAAGTACACATTAAAACTCAAGAAGGAGGATATGATTTATGACTTTTATTAGGAACTGACTGACAGTTCTTATTATAAACATTTACTTAGAAGTGGAAGTGATAGACTTAAAGAGCACTGCAAAGACAGGCTGGTGTTTATTTTTTATAAAACCTGAGTGAAGAAATCAAGTGCACCCAGACTTTTCCCATCAGAAATATTTTTTTTTTCCATCTACAACACTATCAGAGCCACTGAAAATGTGCTCAGGCATGAGTGGGAGACTCAACAGACAGCTGCGATAGACATCATGATCGGATGTCATTCAGTGTTCATATCTTACAGATGTTTTACGCAGGGCTCGAGGTGACAAAGTCACTGAGTAATATAAATAAAAATCAATTGAACTGAGTTTTATGCACTTCTCATTACTGGCAGTAATTAGTGGCTCGCTCTATACCTAAATGATATGTGAGCATGTTTGCCGTATGTGAAGGTCTGTGTATGCTAGACACCATCTGTCAAGTTCTTTAATAGATTTCAGTTTAACATTAGCACAGCAATCCTGTCAGTAGTACGCTTCTGGCTTTCATTCTTTTCAAACTAGACCAGGAGAGATCATCAAACAGTACACTGCATGAACCTTTTGAATCACAAACTGTTTTGGTTTCTAGGCCTGGCTGGATTTCTGTCCTTCCCTGAAAACCCTTTGTGCTCTT
Organism: Bujurquina vittata; assembly: GCA_015106715.1. Taxonomy (NCBI): domain Eukaryota; kingdom Metazoa; phylum Chordata; class Actinopteri; order Cichliformes; family Cichlidae; genus Bujurquina; species Bujurquina vittata. Next base: position 15,289 of record VUQK01032148.1, read on the forward strand.
CTTATACGACCTATTGGCAGTGTCACCTCGAAAGGATTTTCCAGGACAAATCTTGCTCCTTGGCATCAACATTAGCCTCATGCACGAAATTTACTTTTGGCACGTTAATATGACTCACACTTGAAAAAGAAAGCGCTCTTTCACCCACAGATTTAAAATACTAGCTTACTTCAAAGCGGCCTCTTTGGTTTGCATAAAGAGAAAAACATATTTGTGCAACTGCCTCAGGAGTTTCTATCTAATTACGTTATACAGTGTGAAGGGAGTCTGAGGACAATGTATGTATGCCACCCAGTCACGTTGGTGCCAGGTCATTAAAATAGGCTTCAAAAACACTACATTTTTCCAAGGGTGGATCTGTTGTTGTTAGTTCTCTCCAGGCAATACTGATGACAGGATAAGCTTGCTTCATAAACGCTTTATAAAATGTAAACCAAAATAAAACCACTGTATAGAGAGAATGTCCCAGATTGTAAGTTATTATGTGATGGATGACCAGTTCACAACAGCCCGGACTGGGGCCTGTAGCTAGGCGTGCTAGTCTGGTTCTCATTGAAGGAGGGCAATCACTGTTTGCATGCCTTGGGCTGTGACTTTGAAAGATCATTCCCAGCTTGGACAGCAATATACAGAATATCACTTTGAGATATGTGACTTGGAAATTAAGGAAACCATTATGGTCCAACTAACTGTTTGCCATTTGGCTGAAATGTACCATTAACTTGTCTTTACTGGAAATACTACAATAGGAAATAACCCACCAACAGAGCCTAATAGCAAATATCTCCAGGGCACACAGACTATTTTCCTTTTGAATAAGAAAGGATGAAACAGTCGATTGCTGAGCTCCAAGGTAACAATTCTGGCCTTGGGGGGACTTTTTGGTGTTAAATCAGACATGTACTTGTGAGAAATACCTGGGGTGATTCATGGAAATTTATGGTGTCAGTAGCAACCTTCATTACCTTTTCAATGAGAAAAGGTAATGAGAAAATATAACAGAGGGAGGGCTGAGGAGGAAAACACCACCTGCAACTAAAACCTGCAGCTCTCCCAGATAGTGAGGGAGGGAATGCAGCGTGGAACAGGTGATCAGATAATCCCCCTATCCCAGCAGGCAGCCCCACAGTACACTGAGAGTATTAGCAAGCAGCTCTCTGATGGAGGTCTGGATAGTGACACAAAGCTGAGTGATGAGAGAGGAGAGATATGCAAAGGCAAGAGTAAGCCTAATATGTCACAAGCTATAAATGAAATACATATATGGCTTAGTGTGTGACAAGGTCTTTAGTATTCAAATTCAATCCTGTTAGTTTTACTTAAAAACAAAAGCTTTCCACAGTTTGATGGCAATAAGATAATTCCATGAATCAGGTATAAAATAATGGAAGAATAAATATTGTGCAGCTCCGTGGGACTGTTGGAAATGCTAATGTTAGCGTGTTTGAAATGACAGTGGAAACAAGTTTTGATCGTCTTGGTTTAGCAAGTTAGCATTCTAATATTCGCTTATCAGCAATAAACACAAAGAACAGCCGAAGCAGGTGGTAATTCTTTGTTTTTCCAAGTAAACTGTGGTCTACATAACCTCACGGAGGACTAGATTGGGGAATTGTGAACATGTAAAACTATGAAAATGAGTATTTTGGAACTAGAGATGTTGAAAAACTTGAGTAAACTTTGTGCTCTTTGACAGTTTCTTTAATGTTATTTTAGAACTATGAACTGGGATTTTGAAAGTTATCAGCTGACCTGCTTGACAACTTAAACTAAACATAAAAATATTTTTAAATATGAATATTAAGAGTTTAATGATTTTTTAAAGGTCAGTTACATGTAAAATATTCACCTCTGTCAGTCAGCAAAGGAAGAATTTTCAAAGGTTTCCATCCATCTTTCAGCCTGAGTGAGCAGTTTGAAACATCCTCTAATGCAGTAATGAGCAAGTTGCTCAGTGAACTTTGACCCAAGCAGAAGGCTGGCTCTGTGTCATCATGCTTTACCTCTTCTCCTCTCTTTCTTATGCACATTTATGCAAACATGCAATCACAACACAAGAGCAGCTTATGTAAACACACACAAATAGGCATACACACTCTCATGCCTGTATCCCACCCTAAGGGGCTTTCCCAATGTTGGGATTTACATCACAAGCTGAAGGACACTGGTGGTCTGTTGACAGGGAAATGTGCCTGTTACCAGGAAATAGTTTTATTTACAGCAACACACAGAGGACAGTTAATGCTAACAGAGACAGGAGGCACTCTTTTTTTCTTTTACCTGTACAGATGTTGGTAACTACCCTCCCGCCTCCAGTTGTTTTTGCCATTTGTTTGTTTGTTTGGTTTTTTTTACTGCTGCTAGATGAGTAACATTTAAGAGATCAAAAAGTTGGATGTGAGGTGATAATGACAAATAATTACATGACATGGCAGCAGAGTGTTCTGTTACCTCAGAGAATAACATGAATCTAATTGCCCATTTGTCACTGCACTTGCCTTTTTGCCAATCTTTTGTCTTTCTATGAAAATCTATAATTCTATAATTGAGTTTCTAATTAAATTCTCAACAAAAACAATTTGAACAAATAACCAAACTTACACAAGAATAATTTTGGACAGATATTCACGATCTGCAGATCTGATAATGAAGCTTACTGACTTTGGTGATCCTCTAACGTTTTATGCAGCCCTAGAAGCAATTCAAGGTTTTTTACTTGTCCAGTGAAATATCTCAGCACCTACTTGATGGACAGGCATAAATCCATCCAAGATGCTTTAGTGACCCTTTTGGATCACCACAGAGTTTATACATGTGGATCAAATGAATCTATTTACTGTATGCTGACAACCCATCATGATAGTTTTGTTGACTTCCAAACAACAAAGATTAGGTCAGGAAAATAAATATGCCTGATTATTTTAAAAACAACTAATCTAAGATTTGGCTAAAATCTTTGGCTATGGCAGGTAGGATGAGTTGGAACTGATGAGGTGCCACTGTTTCAGCCAGGCTAACACTGAGATGGGAAGGGAGGAAAATTAATAAACCAGACTGAAAATCTCCAGCCTTGCCATGTCGCTCCCAGGAGAGCAACCAAGCAAAAGGAATATGTGATAAAAAAAACAGAGAGGAGACACAGGCAGAGAAACTTTTGGTTTTGAATTATTGAAGCATTCTGAGGTTGTAGTGTGTGCACATGACTGTATTTATGCGCAAAGCTCTCATGAATAAATGTGTGTGAGCGTTTCTAGTAACTCATGGACACCAATGTGCGTGATCAAGACAAATCCAAAATCTTCACTAGGAATAACTTTAATTTTTCACCATATTCAAAACCATACGTGCAGCTCATGCATGACAAGATGAAGTTAATAACAGTTTGGTCAAAGCTTTCATTTCTGCTGCTTTGAGTTGGATTTCTGAGGTAGCGTGGCCTTCACACAGTGCCACATGGAGAGTAATTGAAATTGGTGTTGAGTCTGTGGTATCCATAGCAACCACCCCATATTTAAAGGGAGGGGTTCTCGGCTAGCATTGTGTGCAGGCTGTGTAAATGTGCCCAGTTGGGTGAAGCGAGTCTGGCGTGCTTCACTTTCATGTGCTAGATCAGAGCCATGCTAATGCTACTTTGAACAGTATTAGCAGCACTCAGCTCATGCTCACTTTTAATTGTGACGCGTCCATAGCAACTGGTGATTGCGTATGCCAGAGAGTGATGCCAAAACCAGCAGGCCAATAAACCAGAGAGATTATGAATGGTATGAAATAAAACCTTTAGTCTTTTTATGGCTATTTTTTTCAGAGCCAACAAGCAAAAAAGGAAAAGAAAAACCTAATAATGAATAATTTTAAACACTTCTTGTGCGCTTTACAAATAGAGACAGGCTGCAATGAGTGATTTTTTTTAAATAACACATTCATTTTGAATTGCTACCTAATGTTGCTGGGATTCAAAAATGTCCCTTATGCTGCCACTGCTACGATTACTGCAACACATCACTCAATTAAATATGAACTATTAATGGATAATTTAATGTGATAAGCCAGTGAAGACAGACAAAGTCCACCTTTTAAAGAGAAATCAGACTTTAACTAGTAAGAGGAAATTGCTCATGTGCTTCTCTTTAGGCATGTAGTCAGGAGAGAGAGTTTATGGGTATAAATGTCCTGATTTGATACACACCAACTGACCTGTTCTGTAAATCACACCCACACTTAGGGATCCCATGCTTAACTGAAGATAGTTTGTGCTTTTAATACTTCAGATTCACAGAGCGTGTCCTCACATGAAGACTTTATAGCCCTCCTAATAACAATAATAATTTAGAGCGTGTGACTTGTAGAGGTGATGTGCCTCTCTCATAAACAGCTATTATTCACCCCTCTGTCACCTCAGCAACCTGCCAAATATTCAACCTGACCGTGAGCAGACATGTCCAAGAGGATTCTTCAGAGTTCAGGATGATGAGAATGAATAAATAAAGGGTAATACAACGCCGTATACATCTGCTTACGCCTCGATCCATTAAAAAAATATGAAATGCTTTTACTGTAGGTCAACATTTAAGTTTCAAATAAACATACAATATCAACACATACAAACAAATAATGTACAACATCTCGATTTATTTAAGTATTTAAAGACCTTATGATGCCTTGTCAAATATCTGCAATTTAACTGATTCAGTACCTTTCTATTTTTTCTACCAGATAGACATACGTAGACAATTAATACAGTATCTAGATTTATTCATTGGTTAGTTTTAGTTCAAAGTTTAAAATCAGTTTGGGCCAAGGCCCACATAACACTTAATATAACATAGGGTATTTGGTTACGGTTACTTAATGTTTCAGTCTAATGTATTTAACAGTTTAGTTTCAGGAAAACTGACGGAGGACAACTGCTCCTTAACACATGAAACAAACTGTGAAATATGTCTCTCGGAGGGTTTGAGCAAACAGGTTAAAGAGTCATGTCCAAGACTGAGCTGCATGAACTTTGGAACACCTCTTCATGTCTGCAGGTTTAGTTGCTCGCCTCTTCTAAATTTAAGCCATAGTTGTGTCAACAGTGTGTTGTCACCTTTTTGGGTTCTGAGTGCTGAAACACTTTTCTTTTACCCAAGTGATATCTGTAGTTGCAGTTGAGCCTTAAGTGCCCACAAGCATTTAAATCATATCTATCTAAAAGACTCCAATTTGTTCATATAAAAGGGCAGTCCTCTCGACACGCTAAGGTTGACAAGTTGACAAAACTACCTGTGACCTTACCACCTGAACTCCACTCCACCAAGGCCTGCAATGAATTTGCCAACTTTTTTACAGAGAAAATTACAACAATTAGAGGATTAATCTGCTCATCCACACCAACCCCAATAACGATGCTGTGCCCAAACATAACTAAGGCAGAGAAGATGGCTACATTTCACCAACTCAACCATTAAAACTTTGAAGATATTTTAAAACAACTAAGTTCATCCTCCTGCTGCCTTGATATCTTGCCTACAACCTTCCTTAAGAAAGTTCTACCTGTCATTGCATTTGACCTGATTCAAATAGTGAACTCATCCCTGTCTTCAGGTGTTTTCCACCAGGCTCTAAAAACAGCAGTTATCTAACCACTGTTAAAAAAGAACTATCTAGATAAATCACTATTG
>VUQK01032149.1:0-12214 GCA_015106715.1 Bujurquina vittata
ATCCACTGTATGCTGTGAATAGTCACCTCACTAGACAAAATATGAAAACATGTTTGTAGTTAGAGCAAACTAGAATTGGCACCTCAGAATCGTAGAGTTTATATGCAGAGTTTTCACACTAGGGCTGCAACTAACGACTATTTTGATAGTCGTTAGTTGCAGCCCTATTTCACACGTTTTCAATTTTGCCCAGATGCTGGAACTTTTTCCCTCCTGGGTCCCCGCTCTTTGTTGTGGCCATTTCTTTTTGATTTGTTCCTCTAGCTTTTCTACTTCTTGGTACAAAACCTCTTTCCTCTAATATTACCTATGAAATTTTCCACTCAGGTACTCCAGTTGCACCAGGTGAAATAATTTTATTGCCATCCATTCAGTCTGACCAGTCTTGCTACTACTGATGTCATTTGGGTCCTTACACTAACTCTAATCAATCCCCACTCATTCCAACAGTTAAGACAGACCCCCTTGTAAACATTATGAATCACATACAGGGAGCTTATCATCTTAACATCAGAACAAAGTTGCAGTACACTTCCTAACCTCCTGCCAGTCCACTCCTCGGTTTCCTTTGTTGGTTTACTTTTGTCTATCTTAGCAAAATTAATTATAGAGACTTGCCAACAGCTGTTTGAGTCCCGTTTGAACCTTATTATGACATTATTAACGACATCATTACTAACAATAAGTTGGACTTTATGCTTCTTAGTGAAAGCTGCCTTAATACTGGGAACACAGAGCTGAATGAAATATCACCCACTAACTATAGTTGTGAACATTGCACCTGTACAAATAGGAGGGGTGGTGGGATCACTGTTCTATATAAAAACATTTTTAACTGTTAATCTGTGTCATTTGACATTTACATGAGTTTTGAATATTTAATTTCAGTAATTAATTCTATATCTCCTTCTGCATCCTGTGAACCTAAAATCATCCTCCTAGATTGTCTCCAATCTTCCTGGAAATTGGTGACCTTTTTTCATAAATTACAAAAAAATTTGACTATTATTATTTCAGGTGATTTCAATACATTGACAACAACTCCAACACCAAACAGTTAAAAACATTCAAATAAACTGATTATTTTAAACATGCGACTGGGGCCACCCATTTGATAGGTCACATGCTTGATCAAATTTTTCCCAGAGTCCTCAATATCAAAGTCACAAATGTTCTGGATATTTCTGTAGCCGATCATTATTGCATATTTTCAGTAGTTTATTAATTATCTGTAAAAAAAAATAGAAACCTATTCATCAACAAGCGTCAAATCAACACCAGTACAGCTGATACAATCATTAGTGAATTTTTAAACTGTATATTACTGGTACTGTCATCACATGATGAAGTGATGGTTAATTTCTCTAAAGGAATTACTCAAATTATTGACCATACTGCTCTCCTGTTAAAAATATTAATTTTTGTGGATCACCTAAAAGCACCCTGGAGAAACTGTGAAAAGGTAAAGTTGGCAAAAAAAATCAGCCAGAGATCTGAGAAGAATTTAAAAATAAAACAAAACTACAAATTCATTTTGAAATCTAGAAAATGCACTTTACAATGAAATCAAATCAGTCAGACAATCCTACATCTCTCAACTGATTAATAACCAGCCTAATTGGGCTTTTTTCATTTCATTTCTTTTGTCCTGTCTCCCTCCCCTCACCCCCAACTGCTCACGATGGATGACTGCCCCTCCCTGAGCCTGGTTCTGAATGAGGTTTCTTACTGTTAAAACAGCAGTGCTTGCTTTAATTGAGACATATCTGACTTGCTCACTGTTTACAACTCAGTCAGACCACTCAGGTCATCAGGTACACCACTGTTTCCAGAATTAGATACAAGTGTGTTGAGGGTTTCTTCAGCTATTGTGGTCCTGTTCTTTGGATCAAGCTGTCTGCTGATCTAAGATCAATTGCATCTGTGAATACATTCAAAAAAAGACTCAAAACCTTTTTATTCGGAGATATGCCACTTAATAGGTGTTATTGGTCTGTGTTGTTTCGTTTTAAAGTTTTCACTGCCTTAAGGTATTGTAAAGCTATACAGGTTTTTATGTTTTTATCAAAGGTGTTAAGCACACTGAGTTTACATGTAATGAAATGTGCTATATAAAATGTGCCATCTTGAAATCCCTTAATGGATAGCTCTAATAGACTTTTGAGACCTGTATTAAACCAGACAATGATCTATTACTTTTTAAGGTTTGCAGGATAAGAATTTTTTTTTTTTTAATTTCTTTCCATAATGATCTATTTTGTCTGTTCCATAATAATAATAATAATAATAATAATGCCCTCGAGTTTTCATGGTACTCAAAGACGCTTTACAGTTTCGTGCACTATTCATTCACACCTCAATCATACTTGGTGGTGGTAAGCTACTAACATAGCCACAGCTGCCCTGGGGCAGTCTGGCAGAAGCATGGCTGCCAATTCGTTCCTACGGCCCCTCCGACCACCACCAAACACACAAACACATTCACATTCACACTTGTGGGTTAAGTGTCTTGCCCACAATGACAGCATGCGCACAGAAGGGGGCTTAAACCAGCGACCCTCCTGTTGCGAGGTGAGCAAATACCCACTGTGCCACTGCCACCCCAACCCCATTAGCCTCTTCATATTTTATAAGTCTGACATCTAATGAAGTTGTGTCAAACATAGCTTCGAGCCTTTAGTGAGAAGAAAAGAAAATGTAAAATAAGAGGAATTTGCTATAGCAAGCCTACTACAGCAAACACAGAAATAATTCAGAGGTAGAAATAACTGGTGTTTAGTTATTTGGTGCTGGTACCAGAATGTATTTTTATTCATAGATCTACAACATATTATCCATCCAAATCCCTTAATTCTACCAAGACTTGAGTAAATGGAATCAGCTTTCCACATGTTGCTAATATGACTGATATGAGTTATTTCATACTTACATTCTGACAAACAGTGACTGTCTGGAGGTGATGCCAGGTGAGGAGTATTTCTCCACCAAGGCCAGAGTGCTGAAGCCAAACTTGTGGATTGGCTCATTGGAGTCTAAAGGAGGGAAGTCTGTGTCCACCTCGCCATCATCCTCAGCAATGTGGAGGCAATAGGCGTTCACATTTTCACTGTGGACATGTAATGGACAGGTGGAAAGAGAGAGACCGAAGAAGAGTCTTACATCGAAAAAGGCATCCTATGAAATGTAATTTTTCTTAAGATATTTTGTGCTCACTTCAGCTTGGGTTCTCGTCCCTCGCTTGTGTACTGCCAACAGATAAGTCCAATGAGGTCATGGACACGGGCATTGGCGATGGTCACCACCGTCATTGGATGTACTTTCTCCTGAGCCATCTGCATTGAGAGGTAGACATCTATCTTTTTTGTAGCAGTGGTGCCAATGTGGCCCTAAAGATGAAGAGAACATTGTGCAGTGAAAATTATATAATTAATTAAATTACATAGAATAAGGCAATAAATTTACACAACGCATACTAATTTTACACAAACAGACATGATATACAGTCGGGGGAAAAAAAGTATTTAGTCAGTCACCAATCGTGCAAGTTCTCCGAAACGTGGCTGGGTCTTTCAGCATGACAATGATCCCAAGCACACTGCCAGGGCAACAAAGGAGTGGCTTCATAAGAAGCATTTCAAGGTCCTGGAGTGGCCTAGCCAGTCTCCAGATCTCAACCCCATCGAAAACCTTTGGAGGGAGTTGAAAGTCCGTGTTGCCCGCCGCTAGCCCCAGAACATCACTGCTCTACAGGCGATCTGCATGGAGGAATGGGCCAACATACCAGCAACGGTGTGTGCCAACCTTGTGAAGACTTACAGACAACGTTTAACCCCTGTCATTGCCAACAAAGGATATATAACAAAGTATTGAGATGGACTTTTGTTATTGACCAAATGCTTATTTTCCACCCTTATTTGCAAATAAATTCTTTAAAAATCAGACGTGATTTTCTGAATTTTTTTTCTCATTTTGTCTCTCATAGTTGAGCTCTACCTATGATGTCAATTACAGTCCTCTCTCTCTTTTTAAGTGGGAGAACTTGCACGATTGGTGACTGACTAAATACTTTTTTTCCCCACTGTAGTTTCTGCATGAACAAGGCTGATCTAGAGTCTGTTTGTATTTGCTTATTTATTTGGGAACAATGAATTGAAAGAAAACTATCTTGACTATCATAATACATGGGCAAACCTATAAATAGATAAAAGCATATCTATTATTGGAAAAGTTCATATTGAAGACAGATAAACGTAAAATAATTTTTCCCACTCTACAAAACTGGTTTGCAAATTTGACTTATTTGAACAAATTTTAATGAACGTCCAAATAAGCCTAAATAATGTGGAATAATTTACCTTGCCATCAAATTTGGAGTATTCATTAAAGGGATTGTTGAGCTGCTGGGGACACTGCTCCAGCCTCAGTGACAGAGTGGATTTTGTACCAGTTGTCCGTGGCCTGTCTTTAAAGTCACGCTTTTCAAACAGAGACCCCATATTTTCCACTGAACAGAACACAGAAACAGAAACAAGATGTCACAGACCAGTACAGTTTAAATATAATGATATAGATATTAAATATTTCTCACAACTAGATCACATCAAGATAAAGAAAAAGCTTTATTGTCTGAATGGAAATGTTAGGAGTTTTACTGAAAATTGCAGGAAATTTTATACAAGGTCTTCACATGTTGTAAGCACTATTCGTTTCATTGGTTCAGTTACTGTCTCAGGTTCATTAAAGACTGACTTTCTTCCTTGGCTACTTAAAATGTTAGAAATAAGGCCTTTACACACTGGATGTGTAAATGTTGTGCAAATGTTTTATGTGTTACAAATATATTTTGAACTCGCCTGTTCTTAATGAAGCCATTCACACTGACTGCATCGTTTCACAAATTTGCGACATATATTTTTTCAGATCAAGTTAGATTTTTCTGACCTTTGCAAGCGAACAAACATCTGATCAATCAGAGTGCTGCATTTAGCAACTCGTGAGCTCATAGGTAGTAAGGTAATAAGGCTGTGGTCTGAGTGCAGTGAGGTCCTGAAAGACTGTGTTGAATGTACAGACTGGCAGGAACTCTACAGGCCTCACGACCAAGGACATCAATGCCCTCACCCACTGCATCACAGACAACATAAAATTCTGTGTGGAGAACACTGTGCAAAGCAAGAAGGTATAGTGCTTCTCCATCAATCAACTATGGGTGAACCCAGAGCTGAAGGCCCTGCTGAAAGAGAAGAAGAGGGCCTTCAGATCTGGAGACAAAGAGGAACTGAGGAGAGTGCAAAAGGGTGCTAAATAGATCCAGAGAGGAAAAGAAAGCTTCAGGAGGAACAGCTCTGGAGCCTTTGCCAGCTGACATAGGGCGAGAGGCAGGGTACACCCTGTACAGATCGCCAGTCTGTCGCAGGGCAATACAGAGAGACAGACAACCATTCACACTCACATGCACACCTATTGGCAATATATAATCACCAATTAACCTAACCCCGGTAACTGCAGGTATTTAGACTGTGGGAAGAGAAAATCCATGCAAACATGGGGAGAAAACACAAACTCCACACAGGAAGACCCAAGCCAAGATCAAGCTCGAATCGAACCTTGGACTTTCAAGCTGTGAGGCAGCAGTGCTAACCACCATGCCACCTGGTATACAAAACATTCTTCTCTAATCACTCATGTTTTATGACACCCCTAAGTTGCTAAGCACTGGACTTAAGTGCTGAGGTGTTGATGCAGTGGTCTGTACTCTCTGGCAGTAGAGTGTGTGAGGTCACGTTTTACAGAAACAGAAAATCATCATCAACATCCAGAATATCAGCAAACTATGTAATCAGAATGACATTAAGCAATGAAAGTTATGCTACAAAGTTTGTAAAATGTGCAACTTAAGAAAGCAAATTAATTTAAAATGGCCAGGTACAGTACCTGATTGGGAGGTTGTCCTTTCTTTCCACTGAATGTTTTTACACTTGATTTGGTTCTGCCGTTCTTTTCTTAGTCTTTCAAGTCTTTGGGCTAAAAAGAAAAGAAAGGTGTTCAGTTTTTATTGAATGCAAACAAGCTTAAGCCACTAAAATGTAGTAAAACATACAAATTATCATGTACACCACATCATTAAAATTTCAGTAAGGCTCTACACAGTAAACTGAAACCGTGGACATCCACTTAAGATTCCAAATATGTCCATGCCAGGCCACTACAGAGGAACTTGCTGCTCTCCAAAACTTCAATTCACTGTACTGTCACTGCAACAAACTGAGCAAGTACAATGAAAATTGCTGTATAAATCAGGGGAGCACAACATAACACTGCAGAGAACATAACATACAAGACAGAAAAACACAGGAAAATAAAATGGCTAAAAATGAGTGAAAGGCAAATAAAATACAATATCACACAATACATAGTAAGGAATATATACAGGGATTAATACAGGAATCCTAAAGTTCAATTTACTACCTTTACAATATTTTTACAACCAGCACAAAATTGAGCAGCAACCTTTTTGGGGTAGCAGTGGATTCACAGCACTAAGATGATAGCCCATCTCTCACCAAAGAAAAAACTTTATCCCAATTACCTGAAGCTTTAACTGTGACTTTGTCTTGACTAAGACCTCATACACATTAATATTCGTAACACATTTGAAAAAGACTTAGGAAATTTGTTTTTTTTAAGAATATAAACAAAATGCAAAGCAATTGTTCACAAGCCGATGATTTATTTTTCAAATATTGGAATACTGGTTTGTTGCTGAGGTATGACTGCAATATCTGTGCCCGTAGCTGACCTTGAGGTTGCAGTTGCAGTGCTTTATGTTGCACCAAAAAACAAAATCAGAATCCGCTGCTGATGAATGGTGGACGCTCGGTGTGATTTGATCACCATCACACCATTCCACGTGAAATTTATATTTTTCCTATACACTTTACAAAATGCATCTTGATCATTAGCCATGACTGGCTTAAGCCAGTCTTTGAATGCCGGGTCATTGAGCCAAAGTTGTGAAAACATTTTCTTATGACGAGGAGCAAAATAACTCGCTAGTCTCAACATATAAGGCAGTTTCAACACCGCGCATGCACACAGCAAATAGGCTAGCAGAACCAATTGAGTCAATCAACGTCAGCTCAGGTCCTGCTGAGTAGTTATATTTTTATACAGATTTTATAGTTAAAGAAACTTAATAAAAACAAGTCTGTATCAATGGAAAAGTCAAAATATATTTGAAGGGGTGATGAAATTTACTACCAAGTCAAATTCTGTTTACCTTTTACTACCTTTTAATAGCCTTGATTTGAGCTCATTTAATTTACTACCCCACAGAAACCTTGATAAATTAGCAGATTAGTAACTTTAAAAGTGGCAGTGCATGACAGTTTCTGATACAGTCATTGTGCATTAAAAAGTTTAATAAAGTGCATTTGATAAAGTGCTAAACACAAATAATAAATAAAGAGATAAATAAAAAGGTAATGCCAGGTATCACAACTAATAATGCTAGCAAGAAATAGGAACACATTATTTAGACCAAATTAATTTTCACATTTTAGTGCCACAACATACTGACAGATCTTGTACATGTATTCAGAGTGTTGGGTATTAACATTTTAGGGACTTGAGTTGAATTAATTTCTGGGGTTTTTGGTGCTGAATCAATGACACCCACCGAAAAAATATTGTTAGGGGCATCTCGCTACCTTGCTAATCATGTCCTGTGGTAGGGACATAAAATAATTTCTCGGGAGGTAATAATAATAATGCCTTATACTTATATAGCGCTTTTCATGGTACTCAAAGCGCTTTACAATTTTGTGCACTCAATCACACTTGATGGTGGTAAGCTACTAATGTAGCCACAGCTGCCCTGGGGCAGTCTGACGGAAGCGTGGCTGCCAATCTGCGCCTACGGCCCCTCCGACCACGACCAAACACCAACCACACAACACATTCGTACTTAGGCAATGTGGGTTAAGTGTATTGCCCAGGGACACAATGACAGCATGCGCTCAGACGGGGACTCAAACCAGTGACCCTCTGGTTGCAAGGTGAGCACCTACCCACTGCGCCACTGCCACCTCATAGGTGCAGAGGAGGTTACAGTGTAGATTTCCCACTCAATAATTAACACATAACATAACTGCTGGCAACGTCGCTGGCCACTTTCATAGGTTACGTTGTAAGGACGTAAAGACTCAGTGCTGAGGCATAAATCAGTGCTAAGGGTATACGTAACATAGTTCAATATAATACTAATAATAATCTTTTTTTTTTTATTACACATCATTTGGAGCCAAAATAGAAACTGAAATCAAAATTCGATTAATTGCACAGCCCTAACAGGAAGGTATGCAAATTATCTAGTATGTAGTTTTTAGACTGATACAACTAACCCTTTAAATATAGTTGCACACAGCAGTCAGTACAGCAGTTCAAAAAGGTCCATCATAAAATAAAACTTGCATAGCTGTTAATCCTGCTCATCTTACCAGCAGCCAGTGGTTTGTCACGGCTATCTTGCTGGAATCCTGATGAGACATCCACGAAAGGTCAGTATCCAGTGTTAAGTCTGAAAGTCTCAGAGGATTGCAACTTTCTATCCACAACCCAGAACCATGACTATCACTCTACTAAAGTTAATACAAAATTCAAGGTGAGCCAAAAGGAGACACTGTCTACCTTTGGACTCCCTCTCTCACCAAAACCAAGTCTGCCTTCCGAATAAAATTCCTGAAAGCAGCTATGCACTCTTCATTTACTTCAAATTCATTACAGGCAATTTTTACAAACAAGTCAATATATTAACACAGCCACCACCACCCCCCCACCTCCCATTTGATGTCTGGTTAGAATATTTGATATAGATTAGCACAGCAAACCTTGAGAATATGGGGATAATACAAGATCAAAACACAAGTCTGTAATCTGGTGCATGGCAAGACTTGTGAGTTAGTGAGGTATGTGAAGTGTTTTCAAAGGCATGAAAAATGGCCACTTTTCTATTTACAAAGTGCCACCTGTTCACCATATCCCTGATGAATCAATTATCCACAACATTTAATAACACTGACAGATGAAGTGAATTACATGAACTACCTTACAGATCTGCTGGACAACTTTGGCTATTGATTTCCTCACATAGATGACATTGCAGACCAGGCACCCTCCACAATGTAATTTCAAGAGAAGTCAATTCAGCCCCCAAACCCCTGAGATCCTAATGTGATTAAGTATGATGTGAAGGAACAAGCCCGATCCTGAACCCTAGGATTCAGAGAATCCACTGCCAGCATCCTTTTTGCTTGCTGTGTGTCAGCTGTTTTAGCAGCACAGGTGGTGGTGCTCTTTATTACACAATAAGAAAGGTGCCACCGGTGTTTTGGACTACCAGTGTAAAAACCTGTTGGTGCACTTCAGCAATAAAATGGCAAGCCTTGCTGCAGAAAAAAACATGATGACACATGATTTAAGATCAAGAAAATGAATTGAAAGAAAACTGACCTTTCTCAAAATCTCCTTTTTTGTAGCTCTGAATATCATTTTTAACAACATAAATGTAGCAATTGTGAAACCAATTGAAGTCATGGCACTTTTGGTTTTTTTTGGTGGAGTGGTGTTTGGGTTTGTTTTTCTGTTTTTTGTTTGTTTTTGTTACTCATCTATTTTATTAAGTAACAAAAATAACACAAACCCAACCATGGCTCTGGAGAATTCTATCACCTATCAGTTCATCAGTTAGTGCTGGGCGGTATAACAGATGTTACACAATGGGGTTTTTGTTTGTTTGTTTGTTTTTAAATACTGCTTGTACTAAAACACCAACAGTGGCTTTTCAAGTGGTATAGTGCACTTTTTATATACTACTCTCTTCAACAGGAAAAAAAACATCAGGGAATATAATTTGTGAAACTAGACATTAGTGATATAGCCTCAAATTTATATAAAAATATTTCAAATAAATTTGCTACAATAGTATTTATGACGATAAGGCGCCAGGAACAGTAGTATTATATTGCAACAGTCTTGACACTGCATTACATATGGAAGTGCTCAGATAGAGCACAAAAGCGCTATATAAGAACTAGTCCATTTACCATATCTATACTGATATAGACTGGTTAATGTGTTAGGGTTAGGGTTACAAAAAGATAGAAAAGGAAATTATCAGCCTACAGAGGGCTGAATACAAAGAAGCTAATGCTAATATATTTTAGTGGAGATTTGGGTACAAGACTTTTTTATACACATACGAATGTTAGAATTGTGCACGACTTTTTTAATATATGAATACGAATGTTAAAATTGTGTATGCGTAGTTTTGACAATGATCTTACTCCATAAGTACTAGAGTTGAGTACTTTGTCCACTACTGCATACGAGCAGCTGCAAATTTCAGTTGAGCTGCTTTCTTGGTCAAGACCCTCGCAGTCCATGCTTAAGTAAAAATTAACTACAAATCCAAAACAAATAAATAAAAAATAAACAAGAATCGGGGTGCACAATTTTAAAGTCATTAAAGATGTATACTGTATAACTATTCCAGCCTGGAAAAAGAACAGTTAAAATAAATGATTAAAAACTCAAAACAGACGTCCTTGCTCATGATCCGTGTGTCTAAACTTCTGAAGAATGAGCCACTGTACACAATCAGAGGTCTGTTTGCACTGAAATAACAACAGTAACAATAATAATAATGTAAACTGAAACTACTAAAATACTTTTTCAAAATACTTGATATAAATTTTTAGCAATACCACCTCAGCACTGACACAAAACAGTAACATCACCAAAACATTTCCAATAGATCAAGAAACACAAGCACTGAGAAGAGCACAAGGTTTAGAAATAATCCAACAGTTGATCCAGGTTATACAGACTAACCTCTCTGGTTTACTCATTCCTCATAGTTCTTGATCCATCTGATCCAGTTTTAGAGATGCTGCCACAATGTCAACAATTGATATTACAACATAATGATATCCAGAGCAACAAAAATGAATTCAACATTCACCTAATTAGTGGGTTTCCCTTATTTTTTATCATCATGGGGGAGGCTGAACTGGCTGTTGGACTTTAACTTTGTATGAAGTAGGCACTGGATCTTGGAGCATAAAGAAGATGGGTGGCACATACTATAGTTCTGCAACACTTGATAATGGCTTCCACCTCAGAACTTTGATTATTCCTTTGAAAATCTGTACCCATGCTTCCTGTCTTTTTCTATTGTCAAAGTAAAAATAGGCATCAATTTGCTGTAGTCACTAATTATTTATTTTGCAGTGTCACTTGTCACCTCCACATTCATATCAAAGTCAATATGTACTTGTCACTTCATAGCAATTATTGAAATGCACAATGAACCACAGTGTTATCCCATGATTTTCATATGCAAAGCACACAATTTGACCACTGGACCAGATTAGCCACAGAGACCCCTTCCAAAAAGCAGGAGAACAAGCTTTCAGGCTGCCTCCCACCATGACATCAGGCAGGAGGTATGCCTGACAGAAGCCCTGGATATGAGCTTACCTGTGTTAGAGCGACGACGGATGCCAAAGTCCCAGCTGGAGGTGATGTCCATAGACTGGGAAAGATCACAGGCATGGCTATCTGTCGCACTACAGCCCCCCTCATTCAGGAGGCCTGATCCAGTTGACCCAAAGTTGCCGCCAGGCACCAGAGAAAGTTGGCACTTCTCTAGATCGACATCTTGATCTATTAGTACCATCTCACACATTCCCGTGTCATCACTAGTCACATGAGATTGTCTGATATGAGCCAGAATAATGGCTGGGTTGTCCAAGAAAGCCATTTCCTCAGCTTTATAAAGTCTTATAACTGAAAATTTTCTCACTCTCTTGCCAGTAGGCTTAAGGATCCCTTCCCTTTCGTCTTCAGTCTCTGTTTGAGAATGTTAAAACTGTGACTGACGTCAAGAGAGGTGTCATCTTTTCCATTTTTGTTGACTATTTTCTTGGTTCCAAGGTAGGCAAAGTAGTCCCTAAGGAGAGAAAGAAATGTATTAGATGTTTGATCATTTAAATCTAATATATTTAAAAAATAATGTATTGATAAAAACTTTGTAAATTACCAAGAGGTGCCTCTAAATTTAGGTGCTGCATTCTTAAATTTTTTTTCACCAAAATGTACACAACTTTTGTCACAACAAAAAATATTTACAACTATGATGAACTGTAAAAATTGA
>VUQK01032151.1:30197-48981 GCA_015106715.1 Bujurquina vittata
TATCCACGTAGTGATAATCTCTTTTTGTTTTGATCCAAGACTTCTCAGTGTCCTCAGGGAAAGCAAGGTCATAGTAGGGATGAATCATACAGATATCAGGTTCTTTTTTTATTTTATATTTTCAGTAATAACTGAGGAAAGCCAGACAAAAACTTTGGTTTAGCCTAGTTTTAAATACAGTCTCAATTGTGTGTTCTCAAAATCTGCCATTATGGGAGCTTCACTCACTCCCTTGAAACCAAGTGGGATCTAAAAAAAAAAATAAAAAAATATTGTTATTATTGTCATCAACAGCACCACATTCATTGCCAAAGTTATTAAGTGTTTACTGAGCCTTAATTGAACTCAGAGTAATAATTGAGTGTCGGGCTTCAGATCACTAATGTGACATCATTAATGGGAAATGGATGCCAGCTTGGCACAGTCAAGCTACCTTGGGGTAATGTTTTGATTAATACTGATTCAGGCTTGCTATCCTTCCTCGTGATAAATAGATGGGAATCATGACAAGACTTCACATTCTTCCTTTCCCCCCCATCCACAGAGAGCAGTGAAGCTGTGTGTGGATGATGTGAATTTAGTAAGATGAATGTGATTATTTAAGCAAAAACATACAATAACAAACACATTATATGTAAAATTCTATAAAAAACAGTGCATGATCAAGATTAAGCATGTACATTGTATGTTAAAAGACTTTCTAAGAATTTGTATGTAAGAAACTCCAATAAGGCTTTAGGCTAGATTAAAAAAAATCTAGTCTTTCTTGCCCACTCCACTTTGAAAAAGGCCTGCGTCAGATTCATCAGTCATAGCACTTACAATCTCTAGTGCATTGTTTAGTAAGGAATTTTCAAAGGAGCACAAGATGAGCAAATCCCCCCATGCACAGTGCAGCAGCTGATGAGATCATTTTAAGCAGAAAATAAAAAAAAATAAATAAAAAAAATGAGCAACTAGCAACCAGTAAATCCATGTATAGCAACTCTTTGAGAAATGAAGCCTTAGTAATCTGATCCAACATGAAGCCTTTGTCAGAGGCACACAGAAAAAAAAAAGCCAGCCGAAATGAGGTTGTAAGCACTAGATCAATACATGGTGGTCGATCGCATGCCATCTCATGAGCCATTTTTATGTGGCTCTTTTGAAATGTGGTTAAGGCTGGTCACCCACAGCCATCAATATGTTTCGGTGCTGCCACTATTTCCAAGAGTCTCAGTTCATTAACATTACAGGGAAGGAAGTAGGAAGGGAAAATCCAAAGAATAATAAAACAGTGAAATGTCAAAATAATGTAGTAGGTGCTAAAACATAGCCTTAAATAATGCATAAGATGTCTGCTATTATTATTATTTAGGTCACAAACGGCAAGAAATCCTTAAAAACAAAAAAACACTGATGATTTTACAAGAGATCAGGTTATGCCACTGTGTAATCACAGGCAAGTGAATCATTGCAGACTGAAGGATATAAGTACAGCATCAGTCAATAGTGGGTGAGTGTGTCCAAACTTTTGACTGCTACTGTGTGTGACTATGTTCGTGCCTCTGTTTAAAACAGTAAACAAGTATTACAGTATGGCTTTTCCATACAGCCATTTTATTCTGCTTATCTAGTTCAGGGTTTGGGGGGTTTGTAGGGGATGTTCGGGCTGGAGCCTATCCCAGCTACCATTTTGGCATGTTCAGTGACAAATCCCAAAGTGCAGCTGTTCTCCTCAGCCTGTCTTTGGTCTACATGCACTTACTGGGAAAAAATACTATTGTTTGCAGCATATTAAATTAACTGAATTGTTTCTGGGTGTGATGAATTATCTGAGTGTGTGATAAATTGGCACCCTATCATAATTATATTTGCATAATATTTTTTTCTGCTTCATTTCCGCTCCTACATGTACACGTGCTGGAAATTTCTTAGCAACTCTCAGGCAAGATCTGGAAATAATTGCTAATATTCATTGTCTTTGGAAACTGTCAGAAGTTAAACATCATTTTGCTGTGGAGACACGCCATCACTGCCTGACTGTGCAATCACTGTGTGTCATTAATAATCATAAACAGAATAACAGTATGGCAATTGAACATACCCAAAGTTAATGGCTTCATGATTATAATATAAACGTTACGTTTACTATAAGTATTTTCTGAAGTTAAAAAAATAAGATAAGAGTTCTACACAGGAAGTGGGGATAGCCGTCTAAAAGGTGGTCTTTACATTCTGATGTTGCGCCGTAAGTCAGTTTGGTATGCTAGACTCATGATGTACACACAAAACTGCAGTACCAGACAAAGGTTTGGACACACTTACCTATTCATTTAAATGGGATAAATGGGTGAGTGTGTCCAAACTTTTGACTGGTACTGTATCGTTCTGTCTCCAGACAGATACAACAGAGTGCTATGTCTGTTTGCCTAGACCTCTCCCACGTGCCTCCAATCAAATTATATACTTTTACAATGATGTCAGACTGGCTGCCAGACTACAGCAATAACAGTGCAGTGTCACTGATATACCCCATTACCCCCAACAGGAGGTCACACCTTAACCATTCAGTTTTATCCCAGAAATCGATTGGGAAGCAACTTTTGCAGGCATACATAGATTGGGACTCACAATTACATTTCTCAATAGAAGCTGAATCCAGTGGTTAAGCGTATGGATTTCACAACCTGTATGAATTCTATTACAACATAATGTAGAGTGGATTTCTTTCTTTCCTTCTTTTGTTTTAAACCAACCAATTTTGAAAGAATGTGTCATACCTAACAATAGAGTCCACAACACCTCCTCACTGAGGTCAGTATTTTCCTTGCTCAGAGGTGCTGTGAGGATTTTTAAAATCACTGCTAAGGTAGGAGTTATTAGTTGGGCAAATTCAAAGTCTCCTCAAGATGTTCTCACAATACAACCTGTAAGGGTGAACTGTGAGAAGTCCTAATGCTAAATGTGATCGGAAGATATTCCCTCCGAAATATATTGCTTGCAACATTTGGACAAGGTTTGTTCTGAGAGGTGTATTTTGAGAGAGGTTTGAGGGTATAGATAAAAATTCATAACTAATTTAGGACTAAATTGCTTAAATCAAAAACAATGTCCTACTTGCGATTGTCCTGTTCTTCTTTTGAACAAAAACATTAAACGTTAAAAAATTTACCCACAGTCTTTAATCACAGTCTTGCACAGTGCCATCATGGAAAAAGACATCCAAAATATTCTTATATGTCAGGTTCTTGTTCTTAAATGTCTTGACGTAGACTTCTTTGTGATTACCAGTCAGGAGTTTTACCCTGTCTGGAGCAGTTGGAGGTCAGAGCTCGGCCTGCAACATTCAGCTGGCGCAGCACAGGGAGACACATTCATATTTTATTCTGGCCCGTGGCAAAAACCAAGCTATAGATAGAACTTTATTCTTGCCTCTGCAAGCAACAGAGGCCTTAAAATATGCAAGTAGAAGGAAAGACCAGAAAGGGAAAGAGTCTAACGATGGGGCATTAGATATTTTCCAGTGGCTGGGAATGACAGTGCATGAGACATCAAATGTTCAAATCCTTCATGAAAATATTTGAATTTGGTATTGTCTTAACAGCTGAACCAAGCAATGTCAGACCTGGATTTTGTTCTTCTGAAACTTTGCGCCACATCTCAGTCGTCTCACAAATTGAGCCATTCTTTGCTTTTCCAAAGACAGTAATCATGAATATGTTCGTGTGTGTGTGCGTGCGCATGAGTGTGTGTTTGTCCAGCAGATGTAATAGCTGTCTGGAATTAAAACAAAACAAACAAATGAAAATAAAGCAGATTCTTGTCTAGCTCTAACAGTCGCAGCGTGCTTCAATGTACAGTTTGAATCAATGTTTCAGCATTGTTTGACTATGAATGTTTCACCCTTTTTTCTTACTGCTTACTTTTTTCTTCGCCCCCCCCGTGCTCTTCCTACTGAGTCTCTTATCTGCATCTCATTCCAGTCATCACCTCATTTCTTTTTTTCCTTTAACACCAGTGGCAACCATTGTCTACCCATATCTATCCTGCCCTTCTCGGGCTCCCTTTTAGCTATTCTTCATTCATGTCCGGATCCCTTGTCTTCTCTGACACTTTTGTCTTTTCCTTTGTTTCTGTCTAACCTTTTACTCTCTTCTCATGTCCCTGTCACACTTCCAGAAGCACTGCTGTGAAGACTTTCCCAGGCAGCTACACTGGACTGTTCATATTAAAACAATGACAAATTTATTAAATCACAGTGGCAATCAGAACTAGGGTGAACTCCCCACCCTACCCCACTCCTATTCACAACCCCACACTCCCCCCCCGCAGACACATTCCACTAACCCCCATTGATCTTTTTTGTGCTCCCCAAGCTGTGAAAGATGGGAGAGAACCAGGGGAATAGAGATGTGACAAGAAGAAATGCATACGCATATGCCTGCATGTGTGTGTGTGAGAGAGAGAGTCAGAGGTAGAAGGAAAGAAAATATGTGAGACAGTGAGTAAGAAAATGAAACATAATAATAATAAAAAAAAATAGAAATCTGCAGGAATTTAATTTCTTGGGCTCTCAGTTTCTTTTCTTCCTGCAGATTTTCTCCAAATTAAAACAGCGGGGGTTTGAAGCGTCCAAAGATCTACACAAATATGCCCGTCATTTCCCTTGCGACTACATGCCTCTGTGAATATGAATGCTGTTTGGCTTCTAGGCAGGATGGCTAAGAACAGGAAAGATACATAACTTACTCCCAGTTGTTAAAAGATGTATGTGAAAGAGGTAGCACTGAATTGAAAGTAGATACCACAGCCTTTGTTCTGGTCATACGCTTACCGATTTCGTTTTGTTTTTGTTTTTGCTTGTTTATTTTTGTTTGCTTCTATTTTGTTATCTGTCATGTACCTGTCGAGGCAAGATCTCATTTTGGTTACTGAAAACGCATGTTGGATTTGTGAAAAATATGTTTGACACAAGCTCAAGAAAAACCACTAGTCAACCTAAAGTGCCTGTTATAAACTGCCTTTATAACAAGCACTTTGGATTGAAATGTTATATAATATGGCAAGCATCCTGCTGTCAGCTGCCACAGTACCATTTAGTGTATATATATACGGAAATAGAGCCCAAGCCATCTCCCAAGCTACAATACATGCTTTATCACCACCTGCCTCAGGGCATGGGACATGGATGAGACGCCTGAAAATGTTGCCCACTGACTTTCTGTAGAGAGGAAATATCTTTTGAGCCTAAGAGAAATAAGGGTCAAGCGCTATTTATGGACAAAAACAGTAATTCCCAGAGGCTGTATCAGCGATTTAGCGCAAGATGGCCTAGTCACTGTTCATTTGGCTTGTTGGAGTAGCTGATCCTTCAGTGCATTTATTTATTTATTTATTTTTGCTGACAGAACAAATGTTTCTCTTCCTGGTGCTGGATATCAGTTTCTGTCAAGGTACGGGCATCGTTGGATCAGATTTTGCCATCGTACCCAGCAGTGTAATTTTAGAAACCTCTGCTTTTGGAAATTAGTGACTTACCATTAGATTTTGCTGTGAAAAAAAAATGTCATTGTACATTAGTTTATGTGATTACTTACAAATTGCCAGTGTTAAAATTATCCATAAAACTCACAAGACTATAGTTATTTATGTATAATAAAATGCAAGTCCTCTAGTTGGATTTTGTTGTCTCATCTTACTCTACAAAAAAGGGGGAAAAGCACCACAAATGTTATCAATACAAAAAGTATGTGGGCTACTATAATTAAATATTTATACTGATTTCTTTGACTAGTTTGTTGAAGGGTACTTTTGCGGTGAATAGTCTCCAAACACTAAGGCTTGTTGTTTTGCCTGAGTGGTGATGCATTTCTGTCACCTTAGTGGAACCTAATGAGAACACCAAGTACATGTCCATCAAAAAGTAAATTTAAGCATATTTTACCTTGCTGGATCCTATTTTAGTGGATTGCTCAACAATGAGCTCCCAGGGGAAGCTAGACGATAATAGTTCCAGAAGATGGAGGAGGAGGAGGAAACATACAGATTGCAATATGTTTGGAGTGGACATTTTCTTCTCAATATTCAATTTTCTATCGTCTTGACAGCAACTGTGACAACTTAAGTAGAATGACTTTCTTTTTTTGGCCTAATAATATTTAGGACATGCATAGAAGTAATTTTTTTAGCAAGTTTGGAATTAGCTTGTTTTGTAATTGTAATGAAAATTGGTTGATGTGATAGCATCTTGGCTGTCACTGTAAAGCCCAGTAAAATCTGAAGACCACTCTATGCAGACTAATGTGCTTTCCATGCAGCTGCTTCCTCCATAAACAGGAAGTTGGAAGGAAAACTGTGTGGAAGTTGAGGCATCTGCAAATATTTATATGCGAAAGCAAATACATGCATGCTAATACACACTTTTGCAAAAGCCTGCATAAACCATAAACAAGCACAATTGTGCGTCTGAACAAAAACAGAAAATTGAGTAGCGTTATCTCCTTGTAGTGGGCACCATGAGACCACCAGGAATAAGTTGACTGAGGCAGCATGCTGTTGACATCCACTGCTTATGAGACACTGTTAACACACACTCAGCACTGATAAGGGAGTAACTGCAGATAAGGGAGATGAAAAGGAGAAAATTGAGGCAACGGAGCTTTAGCTGACATTGAACTCAAAATGAGAAGCCAGTGGACTTGGGGTCTTGGGAGAAACAAATGTCAGAATAAAATATCTTGGTAGTTTCTTCTGACAGAAGTGATAAATGAAAAGCAACCAAAAAATAGTAAGACTATAGAGGAGAAAGACTACGGGAAATAGTATAGGCAAACATATTTCTTGTCACTTCTAATTGTTGCATACAAAATATTTTTGTGCAATAATTTCACAATTATTTCTCTGTTACTGGTATGCTGAGATTTTGCATGGGTGTGTTAGTTGGAGGGAAAATGGAAGAGAAAGTTTCTTGACAACCTTTAGAGACAAATTAGATTTATTTCAAGGAGACTGTCGCTCTGAGCACTTCTTTTTGACCTAGCATTTATTCTTTATTCTCTAGCATTTATTCTCCCTTGGGATCTAACAAAGAAATAGATAAAGATTTCTAAGCCATGAAGTATGCATGCAAGTAGTTAACCTTAACATGGTATCACAGCTTCTCCTCAGTCGTGGCAAATCAACGCCCAAGTGCCAACTCCCCCCCACCTTGCTTGTTTGTTTGCTGACTATGACCACACTACTGCTAATGGAGCTCACTCATGCTATTATGCTTTGTCACTTTGACCTCTGGGGTCCACTATAGTATTGGACTTGCAAGAACAGGTGATTGCTGATACAGCTGACCAAACTGCTAGATGTTTAATTAAAAAAAAATAACCTCTAAATAAGCATTGGATTACACAGTAAACTAACACTCAGACCAAGGAGCTTATATATATCGTGGCTGGTGCGCTTCATTATTGCTGTTTACTGTGAAAGAAGAAGTGGGAAAGTTATAAATATATATGCAAAGCTAGCACAGGAATGGTATTGTTTTGCTTTTTTTATGTGGAACACCAAGTAGTATTTCAGATATCTAAAATTAAGCTGTGTCTGTTACATGATTTTCAGAACATTGTGTATAATGAATCCCGTTTTTGGCTCCACTTGGTGGCTTGAAGCTAGGACAGCAAAGCTCTGTTTGGGGATCTGGTGATTTCTAGAAATTTACAAAGCACGCCTAACTTTAGATGGAGGGCATAAACTAAAATGCAGTATCCCTACAAGACTGGAGTTTATGGTCACTTTGTATTATCTATTTTATCAGTTTCCAGAGTCGAATTACAGTAGAAGTAATGACAACATTACCCAGTGACAGAAAAATAATAATATTACATTCAGCTTAATTAAACCACAAATGTTTAAAAACAAATGCATATGAATCAAATATAGAATTTTGTTCTCTAGCAACCTGCATTGTCTCGGTTATTGCTTCTATTTATAACCAAAAATCTATCGAAAAATCAATTTCCCATCAATAACAGCGCAGATACTTCTGCCTCCTCACTTTAATCTCCCTTCTATTTATTTCCCTCTTCCTCTTCTTTTTCCTTCTCATTGGCATGTATGATGAGCATCGATCAGGAGCTACTGGATTACTCAATAAACTAACACCCAGACCAAGGTGGCCAGTGCACTTCATTATTGCTGTTTACTGTGACAGAAGAAGTGGGAAAATTACAAATTTATATGCAACACTGGTATTGTTTCTGTTTACTTGCAATGCAGTGAATCAAGGGTTTGTATCTGATTGGTGGCTCTGCTTGGGGATCTGGTGACTTCTAGAAAGTTACAAAGCACACTTTAAATGATGGGCATTAACCAAAATGCAGAAGGCCTACAAAGAATTTATATTATAGACAGCTAATATAATTTGCATAGTCAAATTACAGCAGACATGATGACATTACTCTGAAGCAGAAAAATATTATTATTATTTTCAGCTAAGTTTAACCATATATATTTTTGGTTTAGAAACAAGCACATATGACTCAAATATAGCATTTTGTTCTCTAGAAACCTGCATTGCCTCTGTTATTGGTTCCATTTATAATCAAAAAATCCATCCAAAATCAATTTCAAATCAAAAACAGTGTAAATATTTCTGCCTCCTCACTTTAACCTCCATTTTCTTCATCTCCCTCTTCCTCTTCTTTTGCCTCCTCATTGGCATGCATGATGAGCATCGACCGGGAGCAACACATCGCCATTATTCATGGACAGAGCACACCTCAGAGCCAGACTGACAGATCAAAAGATGATGATGATAGGTGGGGGGGACTAGTAGTTGGGGTGATGAATGGCCACATCATTTGGAGTTGGCTGTACTGTAAGTTTGGGGACAGAGCTGTTTTCACAGTTTTCCTTGAGAGATTTCTTTCTGAGCCCCTGACAGAGAAATTTTTAGTGTTTGCATATATTGAAAGTCTAAGCTGTGTCAAAAGCATTGTGTATTAACGTGGGGCTAGAGATGCAATACTAATACACACACTCACAGTGTGTGTATATATATATATATATATATATATAATATACTCTCAAATGTCTCTCTTTGTGTGCTTCAGACATAATAAGAGGAAAATATTCTGAACTCATAATATGTTTTTTTTTTTTTTTGTTGTTGTTGTTTCTTTTTGTGCTGTAAATAGGCCGGGACATCTGAACAAGTCATAGAAATTCTCTGTCCTTTCGTTTGTTAAATTGAATCTGTAAGGAAAGAAACCGTACTTTCTGTTCTTCTTGCTTTCCCCACAACCAGTTGTTTTAGAGTCATTCATCAGGAAGAGTGAGACTGAGCCATCAGGGGAAGCGCTGGCAGGATCCCTGTAGAGATGAGGCAATACTGAATTGATGGAATCATTTAAAGTCCAGAAAACAGAATAGAGGGGTTTTTTTTCTTTCTTTTTTTGATACAGTGTCAACATGGGACAGCCTAGTGTCGCATGCATATCAGAGTTTAATGTCTGATCTCTCATAAGAAAAAAAAGATAAAAAGCAAGCTGCATTGGGCTTTATACTCCTTTGTATCCGCCCATGTATTTTTGCAATATCTTGAGCGTCTGTCACAGTTTTACTTTAAAGCCTTTTGACGTGGCTGCCATTTTCACTTTGCATCTCTTTTTCATAGCCATTGACCCAAACACCGAGTCAGTCGAGGATTTGATGCAGAGATTCCAGGACAGTTTCCGTGTTCCCAACACGCCAACAGACATGTCTCACTACCAGCATGTCATGCACAGCTCATCAACAGGCCGCCGGAGGGTCCCGAGCCACTCCAGAGGTAGGACAAAATGTCATTCAAAAGTTTGGCATTTTGTTAGAAGAATGTTATAGACATTACATTACAGTCATTTCACAATGTATACTGGACATTATACTTGATGCTAATAGTTTCAGAGATATTTAGTTTAAGCAGAAACTATGCACACAAAGCACATAACAATGCACACACACACACACACATATATATGTGTGTGTGTGTGTGTGTGTGTGTGTGTGCATGCGTGCGTGCATGCGTGGGTGTGTGTGTGTGCGCGTGCGCGTGCGTGTGACTGTTAAATTGAAAACACTTTGATGTAGGAAAAAAAGTGCTTGTATGAATGTGTGCATGCATGGGTTAAGGAAGACATAGAAAAACACTATATAAAAAGTGGTCCATTTAAAAAAAATTGCACATACCAATATATCAGTAATCATTTATCTGTGTCTGTGTCCACAGAAAATGATGCAAAATAATTAGACTATCCCATTTTGATTTCACTTTAGTATTCTACATTCACATCTTGTAGGTACTTGTGTGTTCCATTACTTTGCTTGTATACTTTTGTAATTTAATTCACTTCCATTCTGTTCAATTAACCTGTTCATCCAATCTCAACAGCATCAGAATGCAATATAATTTACCCATACAAACCAAAATAAATGCACTCAACAACATATAACCTAATATTTTTTTTGAAATATTTATATCCTTTACATATTAATATAATCGTCACAGAGTTTAATGTACAATACATTTGGCCTGCATCATCAACCTTGCATTTATCTTCTAAAATGCATAAACATAGCATTCCTCAAACTACTTTAAAGCATAACTGAAATCATTGATTCAAAAATAGAATACATTGCAATAGCATGTTTAAATTTGGGCTGTACAGTCTTAACCTTAGCGATACCGCATTTTGCTGTTCATTATGATTGCGTCACTTTAGCACAATTTCACCTACTGTCATCTACAGTAGGATGTGCAAAAAAATTTCAGTTATTCATGTTATGCATTACTGATCTAGTAAAGAAAAAATGTTCCATTCATATGGTTCAGAGAGTTTATATTCATGGCAACGGACACTTAAGCTTGTTTTCTTTCCTTCTGTATAAGTAAAGATTAAGTTTGCCATTAAATCCATGCAGCCTCAACACAGTGAAGGACACCATTGAGAGATGTCCTCTCTTGGGTCAATAGTAAGAGTCTCCTTCGAGAGCCTATAATTGGAGGTGAAAGGGTGTCTTAAGTGTAGACATGTTGGCCACTATGCAAATATAATAATGGAAGAAACACTTAATATGAGAAGTGAGCCTAAGGGGAAAGTTAGTTTGCTCTGAACTAAAAACTGAGAGTTGCCAAGGAAAGTAGATTGAAGGTTGACAGGTTCTTTTTTATTTTCTGTTGCTCAACTTGGTAGAACTTTTTATTTATACTTTGAATTTATATAATTTCTCTTTTCCCTTGTCTATGGTTGCATGTATTCCTCACACACATATGCACATGTTTTATTCTCTATTATCACCTATTATAAAGTTTGGCAGTGTAACATAAACACTGGGGTGTATTACAGAAATATGTCCCTGGTGCACAATAATAGGAATCCGTATGTAAATCTAACTAAGTGACACAGACAGGTAGAGCATGAGACTGTCCATGTATAGTTTATGAGAAGTGACAAGAGCTGGTTAGGCTGAGCTTGTGGAAATAATGCCACTGACATAAGTGACATGACCACACAGTTTGATTGTTATGTGCCATGAAATATAGGTGATTAAAATAAATACAAGGATATCTTTTTGTTGTTGTTGTTGTTCTTATTTGAAGGGATTTTTGTATCACCGCACCGTTCTTTAAAGAAGCAGTGAGGCAAACTCCACAGCCAAGTCAGAATAATCATATGCCCCAGTTCCCAAAAGGATTTTAAATTTATGGACTATAGGCTCATTTTATTCCCAAGATATATTTGGAGCCTGAGCCCTGTGTCACTACTGCCTACTAAGAAAAAGGGAGCACACAGTTTCACACTTTTTTTTTCTGAAATACTAGATAAGACAATGCAGTCATCATTATAGTTTTTACCTACAGTATAACATACTGATGATGTGTAACCTGAGAATCAGGGAGTTAAAATGCTAATAGTGAGAACACAGGTATGTGACTAGTCTGCAGAAGAGGAAGGCTCTTGTCCTCAGTGTCTGAGTGGGAGGAATAACAGTAGGTACTGTAAAAATATGATGCGTGGGGCATCAACATCCAGCAGGACACACAACAATTTTCAGAAATTGCACATATTTTTTTCACCACAACCCGAGAGATGGAGGGGAAAGCATAGCACTAATGGTCAGTCATTAGGCTGAATTGTAGATTTTACCTGAATCTCTACTGGGGTTGGAACAAGACCAAAAAAAGTGGTATGGGCACATGTTACATGAGTGCAGAGTTTCCCAGTAAATCTGGATATAGCTGACTAATCAAAGTACCCTGGTTAACTTGCTTCACACTGATATTACAAAAACTGTAACTGTATGTGGAAAACTACAGGAGCAGTTGTGTCAGCTCAGCTAAACCCTGCAGCTGTTCATCTACTCTTCTGGCATCCACAAGACTGCATATTGAAATTTTGCTTTGTGCTAACATTACTTGCTTACCTGTCAGCATTTATTGGCTTAGTTTTTTTTTAATATAGCGCCATCTCATACCTGGATTCAGAAACTTTTTTTGTTCATGCACCACTGTTGTCATTAATATAAATGTATTACAGATGATAATAACAAATATGAAGAAGAATACAGTTAAGCACAATGAAAGCAGCTTAAATTTTACTTGCGCTTATCAAAAAAACATGATGAGCAAACCGTGCATCTAACTTGCAGCCATAAAAAATTATTTACAGATTTATTTTTTTAAAGTGGAGGCTATTGCAGATTGCTAGATCTTCTACTTTTGAATCCATATTTAAGATCATCATTGCCGTATTCTTATTGTTTTTGGCCATTTCTCACATAGATACAAGTCAGTTGTAAACTTTACAGCACACGATAATCTCACTGCCTGCACTGTGCAAGCGATAAAGTCGTCTTAGTTTGGAGAAGTGTTGCCATGAAGAAAGGTGAGTTACACCCAAATAATCAGTTTTTTCACCTGAGAAAATTTATTGCACGCATAAGCCACTCTACTACTACAACCCCTTGGATATGCCATATGAATACTGGATCTAATGACCTGGAATCGAAGTGCCGTGAGCTGCTACCCTTCCCTCCAAATAGAGACTTCTGGTGGGTATTGTGAAGGAAATCTTGTGTGACCAGGTCAACTCATGCAGAATAAACTCAGCAGACTCAGACGTCTTACACAGAAACATTTAATGAATCTCGGCAGTTGAGAATAATGTACAGCAAAACAAGTTGACAGGTGGAAAGCCACGCTCCATTCTGAAAGACATTCTGATAAGAAAGCTCATTTATAGATAAACAAGTCCTTGATATGTGTTGCGCATTTCTCTTCATACGTCACTCTCTAAATACAAGCCATTACTTACATGGCAGGTTTGAAAGGGAGAGAAGGCGTGCTCTTTCTCCGGTAGCTCAGAAAGGAGATCTCTGGTGTCTCCAGAAATTGCTGAGTTATTATTTTTAGGAGTGAGGCTCCACTGTCCGATGAACTCATTTAGGCCCCTCTGGAAAAAACCTTTGTGGCCCCAACTAATTGAAGGGCAACCCAACCAAAGGAAAAGTGGATCCTGCAAAACTTTAATGCTTAAACAGACAGTTCATCCTCAGTTTTGAAGCTGCCCTCTCTTAATATGATGGAACCGGAGGGCACTTGCACTGTGGTGCTCAAAATGTCAACAATAAACTGATCAATGTAGGAAAAAAAACCCCTAATACAAACAAAAAACGCACAAGCAATGTTTACTTGCAGAAATACATAGGAAGCCACTTTCAGCAAATCTGAGGCATTCTTTGAAATGCCTGTATGTAGCTCTAGAGGGTGACACTTTTGTTTGTAAAACTAGAATTGTTGTATGCAAACCTCATTGCTCTCATTCAGACAGCATTCTGAAAGCATTTTGAAGTCACAATGCATCGTGGCTTCGTCAAATATTAAGATTTGTCCTTAAAAACTTCCTGCCTTATTTGCATGCAGCGCTGTGCATTCTATTTCCCACTGTGGTGTTCATGCATTTCCATGTGCTGGCTAGAAGCGGTGTGGTGTTTTGATGTGTCACAACGAATACTTTGGTTCATTACGAAGAGGATAACCTTATGGTTATTATCTAGGTTTTCTTCTGTTTAATTGATGCTTTGAAGTAGCACATGAAAGTAGTTCTGTGTTGTGTTGTGTGTGCGTGTGTGTGTGTGTGTGTGTGTGCGTGTGTGTGATGGGGAGAAAGACAGAGAGAGTTTGTGTTCCGTGGTTCTTGAGTTCATTCTGTGCTCAGCTCCACTTTCAGTAGTCTTCAATCTTCGGTGCAGACAAAACACAGTGATTACAGCTGTGGGTGTGCAGCCCCTAGGATTTCTCTACAGCACACCATACAGCTGATCTACTGCCAAGTCAAAACAGTGTATCTGTTTTTTGTGTGAAAAACCTAGTGAGAGACAAAACAGATCACACAATATGCTATCAACGCAAATGGCCGTGCTCCCTTTTTCTCTAATTAATCGTATTTTCACACTGTAGGAGATCATTTAATCATTCAGTGTTGAAATTAATGACTTTTGAATTACATATTCAGAAATTTTTATGTGTGTCATTGTTTGCTGCTGATTACTTGAGGAAGTCCATAAATTTTTATAAAAATTGGTATGTTTTAGGGGTACTTTTTGATGTAGCTCTAGAAATGTAGAATATTACCTCAGATTATTCCCCAATTTATCAGTTAGAATGATCAAAATAATTCAGGAGTATTTTTATTTAATCACATTTCTTAAGTATTTAAAATAATTATTTTAGAAAAAAATACATACAGAAAAATATTGCTACAAAATATCTTTACTAGTAAAAAACGAGATATTGTTTTTCTCCCGTAAATGAAGTCAGACCTATCATTTATGATCAGCAAAGACCTTGTGTTTGTTTTTCTACCGCTTACAGCTCAGGCGCTACCTTGGATCGGATGACTTCTTGACTTATTTTAAGTGTTTGAGTTACTTAATATGAAGACAACTGTTTAATTATTTTTGTTAAACTGAATTTCTCCTCCAGTTTATGCTGTTAGACGCTAGTTTAATGGGTTAGTTTATTTTGAGTGCTTCTGTTTAATGTTATATTTTCCCTTCATCAATTTACCTAACGATAAATGCTTGTAATGAAGGTCTTTTATACTTAGCTGTATTCCTTAGAAACATAAAGTTAAGTGGCGAGTGCAGTAATTTCATTTAGTTTAGAAGGAATTTAAATATTTTATTTAGTGAAGTGGTAGCTGATACTCTCAAGCATCAGTTGAAGATCATTGATTTGACTAACCTTGCTCTAAATTTGTTCCACATGAAGCTAGAGGCTGCACTAGTGGTTAACAGATAAAAGAAGCTAAAACCTGAGGTGAAGTGATACTCTTACTCTTAGTGATACTGAGCGCACCCTTTCCTTTCAGGAATGTGGCCTTGTGGATTACCTGGGTGTGATGTAGGTCCTGAAATGCTGCTCATGTATCAAATGCTGCTCATGTCTGTGTTCAAATGCTTTTTAAAACCAAATAAAGGCAGCCAAAGATCGAGCTTTTAAATGCATTCACAGCAAATTCTAAATTATTGTTTTTATAGTCCACCTTTTACTATAATCTGTCAGTGTAACTTAGTGCGAACCACAATCTTTGATAGTTTGAATCAAAGAGTCTGGGGATGTACTTTGATGTTGCCTACAGCAGTGGCATCAATATTCAGGTTGCGGGTTGTTGTGGGATGTGAGCATTTTCTTTATTATTTGTGCTGGTATTTTATTGTTGAGAGAAAAAAATTAAGGACTTTGGTCATATTCTTTAGCAAATCAAGGTAATCCATAATTTATAGCCTCCACAGAAAATAAACCTAACATGCATTAAAAATGCAGTAACAAAACTGACCATGCTTAGCTGATTGGTGGCTTTCCACTGTTTGTGTTTTTGCTGATATTTGTTGATCTGTAGAAACGCTGTCACTTTAAAAATGTTACTTCCTTTATGCTCGCTCCACTTATGCTTATGGACATCGGCACCAAAAACGCATTCCCGGATCATTTCAACTCACTTTAGTCCTTGAGTATAGTTTTATAAACAGTTCATAAATATATATATATTTTTTGCTTTTTTCATCTTGTCATGTGGGATAAGCAGCGGTGATGGATACACTCATGGGACTGTCTTTGTTATTGATGCACTCATTTAGGTTCAGACCAGTTTGGTGTGAAATAGTAACTCAGCTCACATGTGTTAAACCTAAAGTAACAAGCCTGTTTTGCAAATGTTACCGGTAGAAAGTAGGAGCAATATTAAAAAGTTGTCATAAAAATACTCAAGTATGATACAGATACCTGACATTTTCACTTAAGTATAGTAACAAACTATTTGTACTTCCTTACTTCCCACCTTTTATCGGGGCAGATCATGCATTAAAACTTATTTAAACTACGTTATGCTGACCTTTAACTTACTTTGAGTCTGAGATTACCTGAGTGTCCTAATGCTAGTTTTTTTCTTCTCATTATTCCTTAAAAATAAGCATCAAACTAACTACTGTATATGGCTTGAAAAGGAGGTCCCCATTTCCACTGTACAGGTTTCTAAGAGTTTTTTTTTCAAGAACTCAAACAAGTTAAGAATTCAAACTGTTAAGAAATAGGAAAAAATAATTCAGCAAAGGCCTGACATAGAACCTGAGATGCATTTGGACCTTTACTTGATCCCTCTACAGTTCACCAAAGCCTCATCAGAAATGGTCTCATTAGAAGGGTGGTGGTCAAAAGGCATTCTCAAGGAAGGGAGGCAAGGGTAAAAAGGGCTGAGGTACAGTACGCCAAATTACACAAGAAATGGGCTGAAAATCAGTGACAACAGGTCTGATGGAGTGCTGAATCCAAATTTGAAAACATTTGGCTTAAACCATCATCAATACTGTATGTATGCCTGAGGTCAGGAGAGAAATCAGCAATCAGTGCTTGGAATCTTTTTGTTTCAAAATTGATGGAACTATGAAAGAAGAAAAGTATCGTCATATTTTGATCCACCATGCAATGCCATCAAGTGTCTAATTGACAATGGCTTTATTTTTCAGCATGATAATGATATCAAACACAGTGCCAATGCTTTAGAAGAATACCTGGATAGAATCGCAGGAATTGGACCTTAACATTATTGAAGCAGCATGGGCTCTAATGGGTCAATCAACTTTGATTACTTTTGTTGCTAAATGACAATATTCATGGAACCTTAAAGTTCACCTCACCTAGAGTAAACTTTCTCAATTTCAGTTAGACCATCTTTAAGCATGTCTCACACAGCACAAGACACAGAGCTAAAACAACAGGCAAGTAATAAAAAAGTGTCCTAAAATGAACAAAAAACAATAAAATGCTTGCCTTTGGTTCTTCCAGCAGATCTTGGAGCTTCCTAAATTGCTTTTAGGAAGCTCCGTATGAATAAAGGATACCTTTATGACAGTTTCTGCTGTCCTGACTTTTTACTTTAGTGACACGTTTTAAGCTTGTAAGATGAATTTATTACTACTGGCCTTTTTACGCTTTTTTGCAATGATTTCCATGATCGTTGTACTTATAATGAATGTCCTCAGAAACAATAAAATTATCCTTACCTTATACGTATATATATATAAATAATTATAAATGTGACTTGTCCAGTTCCCCCTAGTGATATCCTTTATATCCACATTACCAACTAAGAGAACTGGACTCTGGATCAGATATGGTAAATGGCAATTTACATGACCAAATTAAACTTATTAAAAAAGGCTAATATCACAGATGATTTTAAAGACAACAGCAGGTATCCTAGGATGGCTGCAGTGGCAAAGTAATAGCTACTGTTTTATGCTACAGGTGCTATCATGTGCAAATCTTAATGGCTTTGCTCTGCACAGTGTTGTTGGTAACAGATGAGGAACCAGAATACAGCAAGCTGCCAAGGGCCTTCATCTAAAATTACCTAGTCCACAACCCTGGCGCAAATCCCATTTCACCTTTACCACAATAACGCCTCTGAATTCCCTGACTGGTCTCCTTGCACATTAACATTTGTTTATTAGCTCCAAATTGTCTGGTATGCTCTTGATGTTAGTTTGGTGCAATAAAAAAAAAAGATAATAATAATAAAAAAAATACAGAGATGAGTGTACAAACACTGAACCTACTTGTGTGCAAGAGCCAAGTGGTACCTTGTTAAGCCTCTCACCCTTTTAAGTCCTTTCTCTCCATTTTATCAGGTAGCAACTCATAAATTTAGGTTGTAAAATGTGTCAGTGGCACTTATACTGCAATGCCCTCTGTAATAACTTATCAGCATGCCTAGGTTTTTGTGTGTAATTGGATTGCGTGTGTGTGTGTGGCTCTCAGAGGTTTAAGAACCAGCAGCAGAGTATTGATTGAGAATATTTGAATGTGCTAACAGAACAGTGGGAGACTGAGACGTACAAGAAAAATGAACAAAAGACAGAAAATGAGAGAAGCGCCATACAACCATTACTTCACCGGTGGACATCCTTTATTAATATGCAGTTTTTCCTTTAAAAAAGACAGACTGGGACACAAATCAGGGACTAAATCACAAATTGTACTATCTGGATTCCGTCCTATCGCTGTAATTTTATAATTTAAAGCAGAATCTCTTTGGTGCCGCATGGCTGGATGGAACACCTCGGGCCTTTCCTCCTGATCCCTGAACAAAGAGGAACAAAGTCTTTTTTTTTTTTTTTTTTTAATTACTCTGACCTACATCAAACTTTCAGGAATTTATATTATGGCTAAAAATAAACATGTTTAGAAATAATATTTTGAATTGATGAAATA